>CM077033.1:73043594-73251586 GCA_039090855.1 Macrothele yani | reverse complement strand
TGTAATATTCGTCGTAGTGTGTAACACTTCTTCCAAGAACAGCCATAATTTCATGAACCATTGCAATGTTAATCTCTATGACCTTTATATAATATTACTTTCAAGTTTCAGAAAATTCGGTATTATATGCTGAGAAAGCACGTTGTTGAATGTCCTATTTCACAGTATTGATAATGCTGTACAAAAAAAGTATATTTGTTTTCAAACATTTTTCTGGGTGTGTTCCATTTTTTTCAATATCGTAACTGAACTTTTTTTTTAGTAGTATCTGCCATGAAGATATTATTTCAATTAAGAGTTCAGAGTATCTTTCTATCTTGAAATATTATTTCTCTCATAGAAGCGTTCTAAGTTACATCACTAGAACAAATTTGAAGTATGTGAGAGTGTTCCATAAAACATAGTGCCAAATTCATTTTTGTTGGGCCTTGTTAAATCTTATCCAAAGTGTTTTTCATAATAACAGCGTTTAGCAAATGTATTCACTATATTCATATGAACTTCAGAATTACCTCTGGCCGTTAGGAACTACTGAACGGAAAATGTGAGAACGTTTCTCGTCCACGAATGCATATTATGACTCTAATTAAACCTTATTTTTATGACAGAAATGTCCTTTATATTTATAATAATATTTCTTACAGCATACATCATTTGCTTACGCACCCTCTTCATTCCATTTTTCATAAGGAAATTACATATATGTTGCTTTAGGAGAGTTATTTGATGTACAAATGCTGGATCAGCAACGGAGTTCCAATATCATTAAGCTCATATTCATCCTTCGAAATGAAGGATATTCAGCACGACTCGGAAGAATTCCCTCTTAGTTGTACAAAAGGGCGCCAAAAACTGGCATGGATGCATCATTTTTAATTTGAAAACTAATTGTACTGCTTAGAAAGCACTGCATTTACTCCGAAAAATGTGTTTCTTGTATTAGGAAAACAAATGCTGCAAAATACAGTACAAAAAATGGTGTAAAGTTCAAGATACTAATAAAAAGGATATGAAGATTTATACAAGTGAATGTCATTATTGGAATTTAAAAATATGTTCCAATTCCAGATATTCGTTCACGAATATGAAAAGTATTAACCAAAGCATTATAAGGTTGCAAAATACTGTTTGCTAGGAAATTATATATTTATTCCAAAACTTCCGCTCATTACCGCACCATTCATGTTCGTTTGCATTGGAAATAGGCTCATTCAATTTTATTGGCACTAGTATAGATCTTTTTCTTTGTATTTTAACGACAGCAGTGAGCCACTCCTGGTATAAAGAATAGTGCGTCGGTAATGTTTGGCTTCTGGTTCCGTGGGAGAGAGCCAGAAGCCAAGAAAAACATAACGATTCATTCCTCACGGGAATCGAACCCGGACACATCTGACACGAATGGTCAGAAATGGGCGTTTAGACAAATGCGCCATCGGTGCGTCATTTCAAATATTCAGTTTAAATGCCGTTTATTGTTTCTGAATGGGAACGTTTTGCATTGCAAAAAAAGAAGGAAAGGGATTTTTTTTTATAGCTTAGTCACTGACTTCTTATGAAAAACATACATATTGTTTTATGAGGATTCCCACTAAAATTTGTTAAAAATGAGGTTCATTACGCATTGTCGTTCTTGAGAAATTCCCTCTTTAATCCATTGCTTGTTTGTTCCACATATCAGGCCTATTAGCACTATGTTAATTCTTAAAGCACTTTCTTGTATGTAAATAATGGAAAAGCACCTGCATGACTGAAAAAAAAGAACCACTCCTGTGGTAGCATCACAGCTTTCGTGCTGCTTGTTTTCGAAAGATTAGAGTGTTTTACACCCTTGACAAATGTAACATACCCTGAGGGTTAGTAGGTTAAACTGAAATGTTACTTTCTATATATATATATAAATTTCTTTTCAAATAAATTGTTGAATACATATAATTTTGAATAGGACATAGTGCATATAATTTCCATTGACGAGAAAATTATTTCAGTAGTTGACATGAAAAAAGTGTTTCCCATATTACGAATGTAACAGCGGAAACTGTGGTTTTCACCTAATATATACCGTTACCTTCACATACTGCGCACCGTATGCACGGGTTATCACAAGTTTCTGAAACACGTCTTCTGTTGGAGTCATATGGCGAAAGTCGCTTTACGGGAGTGGATGTGGCATCCTTCACTTCTTCATCTGCCTTAAACTTCCTTCCTCTCAACTCTTCCTCAAGCGCTGAAAAAAGTCCTACCAAAAATCATGCAGAGTTGCAAAGTCTGTATAGAAGATGTGACAGATGTTGTACATTAATTTTTTTCAAAAGCTTACATTGCTCCTTGCACTGCGTGCACGCGGAATTGCACCATTGCTGGACAACGAACCGCACTGTGATTTTCTTTGGAAAGAGGAAGTGAAACCTGAATGGTTTTCCATAGAAGGATGTTAGCTATGTAGAAGAATTTAAAACAGCTTTATTCAGCGAAATGTTTATGAATGTGTAGAACGCTTTAAGTAGTTGAAAAAATAAATGTAACCGAATAAATACTATCTGGTTCTCCATCAAAAACGCAAACAGAAATCAAAATTGACAGGGCAAATTTCCAACCCTCTGTTGCGTTAAATGGGGTGAGATCTCAGCTAGCTATCAGCACATGCCATAGCACATGATGACTTGAGGAACCGTCAAAGTTTGCACAAGATGTTAAACCAAACAGCTTCGAAATCTCCGAAAGCAATAGGGCGTGGAAATTGTGACCCAATACCTGAAACGTTGTGATGAAAATCCGAGGAATTTGAAGGAGACTGCCTACGGTGACGAGATTTGGGTTCATCACTGTAAACCGGAAAGCAAGAGGGCATTGCATTTAATGGAATAACCGTGCTACTCTAGTAAAGCTAAAATTCAAACAGTATCCTTCCACCAAGAAAATCATGATGACCTTTCTTTATGACATGAAGTGTCCTATTCTAGGGCATTTTCTGAAACACGGATAAAAGATTTGGTGACTTTGCTTTAAAGGTTTTAATTATATTTACAGATATAAACTTAATGTAGCCTATTGTAACATCTCCGAGTGGAGGAATCTTTATCATTTTCAGGAATCTTTATCTTTTTATCGTAACAGGCAGATAATGTAAACACTGAAATTCAGAACTATCGAACGCTACGTGAGCAGGCAAGCGCAGGGTCTATCAGTAAGAACAACACCCCAAACAACACCTACGGTGGACCGATGAAGATTTGAAGAAAGATTCCTTCCCGATCAATCCCTGTCTTCTCCTGAATCAAGTTTCTGGAAGGAAGAGAAAAGGCCAGCATTTGTGGAAAAGTTTGCACAAGATGATGCGACACCAAAGAGTCTGTAAAGGGTCTTGTGAGAATAGATATGGAATATGTTTTTGTGACATTCTTTGTACCATGATCAGGTCACATGAGGATGAAAACTCTGTCATGTCAGGGTACATAATGATGATGTACGCATCCTCATGTACCCTGATCAGGGGACAAAGCCGTTACTGTTGATTGAAGAAAATAGTAATTCATTCTTTGACCAGTCAGAAGATTATACATGTACTGTATCGAATATACACTATGAAGGTTTGTGAATCTAGGTATTCAAACCCTAATAATGATCTTAAACTACATGAAACCTGTAATAAAACCTTTATTTGATCATTTACACAACGACTAGATCTCTCAAAGCGTCAAGAGTTTCATCAGTAGGAAATAGGTGATTAACAAAGAATTACGATCAGTATGTTAAAGCAGTTTGAAAAAATGGGTAACGTATTTTACAAGCATTCACGCGATGTGATTACCGCGTGAATTGGTATTGATTACCATACAATAGCAAGTATTAGTTTGGTTTACTGTTCTAAAGTAATTCTTAGTGTGTTTATGATTAAGTTCGACTTTCTCAAAATAATGTCTTCCGCGGAATCAGAATCGTTACAGATTAGCGTTCGTTGCAACACTTTTATCTTACTTTTTCAACAGTAAATGCGTGAGCTAAGAATAATTGATATTGCATGCTAATCAGCAACAATTTTCGCAATAATAACGTCGCTTGAATGCTTGTATATTACGTTACCCATTTTTTGAAACTGCTGCAACGTACTGATCTTAATTCTTTGTTGATCACTTATTACCTGATGATGAACGCTTGAAGCTTTGAAAGATCTAGTAGTGTGCGTATATGATCAAATAAAGGTTTTAACACAGGTTTCAGGTAGTATAAGATCATTATTAGGATTTTGAGTATGGAGATTCAAAATTTTCATCGTGTATAGACGGTACAATATAATCTGCCATAGATTGAGGAACCTGAAACTGGAGGCTGCTGATCATGCCTGCAGTGTTCCCAAACCGAGATAGGATATTCGAATCATTCAGAACGTCGTGTCATAAGGCTGGTATTGCCCAGGTGTGTTCCGATAAAAACGAGGAACGATTCACTGTTATTCGGCGCCCTCAAGAAATGAGCCCACCAAAACGCATTTCAGGCTACATGGATTGGGAGCTGAAGTGGTAAATTACCATCAGCAGTAAAATGGCAGGGATGAAAGCAACCACGAGATAACTGTAGATGCGCATTTCGTCCTAATGTTTCTCCCAAACAATTCTGTGGATCTACAGGAGTGGCAAATTTGACCCCGGAATGGACAACAATCCCTATTGGCAGCAATGTTGTGAGCATCTGAGTTTCTATTGCAGCGATTTTTAATCTGAATTAGAATTGTATCTTCTTTACCACACAAAACATTATGCTACTGACCACAATAGTACGAAAAGCATGAGGAACTCTTGAATCGAAGCACAATGATCTTAACTTTTAGTAATCTGGTTTTGCAAATTCAAGCACACGGGTTTTAGAGTTTGACACAGAAGCGTAAAAAATTATTTTTTGAAAATAATAATTTAAAATTTTGGAATCATTAACCCTTAACGACAATAACGGCGGAACCACCCTGACATTCAACGTATCATGAATACACGGAAACGGATATCCTATACACCTCTTGCTTCTCTTCACTGGATTAGCAGAGGTTACACTCTGTCACAATTTTTGCCATTAAACAAATACATAATGCAACCTTCGGTATCTCCCGGAGCGCCAACATTTACTTTCTCGACATCACATGCATTATTCCTAAAGGAATTCGGTTATTGACACGTGAAACGCCTGAAAACCAATGCTTATCAAGGTCGGAAGTTTCGTGTGAAAATAAAGTCCTCGTCCCTATTTTTTAGTTGAGAAGGGAAGGGAAGAAATTCTAAAAAGAGCAATAGATTGATTCAGGTGCTATTATATTCCAAGCGACATCGGATTTAAAGTCCCAGGTTTTCACAGAGATAAATCTAAAAAAATCTACTATGAACGAGTTGGATTATATTGAGCACGATTTGTGGCTTCTTAAACGATTAGACCAAAATACTGAAATACAGGTATTTCATCAAAAAAATAGATAGAACAATGTGGAGCTCGTTTGGCATTAGTGATAAACATTGAAGTAGGGGACGATATCCAACAGGCTTCGACCAGAACTGGATTATCATCTACTACGCACTAAAATATTTGATCCCGGGCCATCGAACAGGGCGCTTATTTCTAGGTGTCCTTAGCACCTAGAAATAAGCGCATCACATTATATTTACATGGAGACACTACTTCGCAGTATTTAGGCTAAAATTTACATAAGACTAGCCATCGTGAATCCAAGCGAAAGTTTTGAAGAAAGATTCTCAGGCAGTGATATGCTGTTTTTTGATCGATGCTGGTATCAAAAAGACATTCAATGGCTAACTAAAAATGTCGATAGCAGAGATCAAATAAAGGTTGGAAGAAACTTTGGTGAGTAAACGCGGGCACTCAACTTTGGAGAACAATGCAGTTTGGGTCTACTGTTGACAAATAGGTTTGTTTCCTTGTAATTTCCACGTCATTTGCTGAACCTGAAATCTCACTGCGGATCGCCTGGTAGCAAGCACCTGTTATGCCATTTATACAAGTTCCACATCTCCAACACAGCTGCGTCAATATGGAATTCGTAGTGAGAAAATAAATTTTCTGGCTCCAGAGAAATCAATCATCAACATTTGTGAGGTGAACTAGACGAGCATGAAACGTAAGTATTGATAAAAATGTTTTACACATATATTCGCTTTGACGATTCTTATGCTTACAAGGTGTAATTGTTTGCCTTATGAGGGAACATAGAACTCCTCTTCTCGTTCTTTTATAATTCTAATAGAATAAACATTTGTTTTCCAGGTAAAATCGAAGATATCAGCTCGATGTTTCCGGGTTGAAAAAAAGGTTTCGGCTTTGTTCTGAATATTTATTTTGCTTTCTTTTTTATGACATACAAAATACAGTAAACATATCGTTTGTCTCAATGTCACTGGTAACTATTATACTGTATATCTAACAGTCTACAAACAAGACTATATTGTAAAGAAAGCAATCATGATACATACGTTTAGCTGTTTCCTCTGAGTAAATCAAGGTTGTACACTGAAATGTGGAGACAACGCTCCTAAATTAACATTAACTGACTACATTTTAAGAATCACAAAAAATGGTATTTCCTTATTATACCAAATTTTTCGAATTACTAACTGAATGAAAACGAATATTAAAATCGGTTTGAAAATTTTGTACAACATTTGCACAAAATATTTCCTGTTCTCTTGGTAAATAATTATCCTATAGCATTCAGGCGAACTTGATGTTTCTTCTCTGATATCTCTCTTTTTTGGCATAAATCACAGAATAAATTGGAAAACTACTTTTTAAATTTTAAAGTCAATCAAATAAATTTAAATCTGTTTGCTTAATTTAAAAATAATACTGAGGATACCCCGTTCTTCTCTGTCTCGGATCTGGAAAATATTTTCCAAATTCACTTGATTTTAAAAGTGTTTAGTTCTGATGAATTTCACGAAGTTCTCACGGAAAAATATTGAGATGATTAAAACATGAATCATTTACTTTAACTGAATTGTGCTTGCTACAGTCTGGAGCTAAGTGTATCCGTTTACCTTCCACACATGTTTCAAGTGAAAATAAATATCAAAAGTATCTACTCCATTGTTCAATTTACCCTGAACATTTTATGGGTAACATATATGGCCATGTTTCCATCATGGACGGATTACACGCCGGTTTGGAATTTAATTTCAGTTTAAGAAAGGTACAAAAGAGCAAATACACTTGCTTTACTGATTTATTTCTCTTGAGCAAGGTGCTGTTAGAAAGAAAAATACAGACACTTCATCAGTAAACAAAAACATTTATATTTTTATATGACGAGATTTTACTCACGAAAACGGATTTAACGAGAAATTCCGTTGATCCTCAGCTAACATCTATGAGCTGATTCATCTATAATATATCATGGCATCTTAAATTTTTTTTAATATAGTTCTGTCCACAACTTGATCTTTCACACAAAAATACATTTTCTTGGTAGCAGCATTCTGTATATAATTTGTAATTATAAGTTTATTATATTTTTTTAATGAAGCATTTGCATGTGTTTTAGAAAAGTATAAATTATCTGAAAAATGTATTTTGTTGCAATCCTATTATATGGTTGTCCCATTTGGTGTAGGGCAGCTGCTTCTCCCTTGACAAAATTAGAAACTTTCCAAATAATATTAACTAGGCTTATTTCCATTGAACAATTTGGAACTCAAACATTTGATGTTTTGATGTAATTTTGTCTTACTAGATTACCTAGAAGTGCGTATTATCAGATAGTTAATTTTTATGAAAAGCTTGGTATTTTCTAAATACTGTGTTATAGAATCTATTCGTTAGGATGTAAAATGCATCTAAAAAGTTAAACGTTCAAGTCATTTTTCTCCTTAATGTCAAATAGCTTCCTTCACATTTTTTATAAGTAAGCAATCTACTTAATTGTTACATAAGAGGTTGCCTTCTGACATCTCGATTGTTCCTTTTCGCTGACTCATTCTTGTGAATGATTTACCTATGACAGCTGAGTGTTGATATTTTGCTCAATGCAAGTGAATGAAACAACCTTCTTGAAATATCAAAGGGCTCGGTAACTTTTCATGGAGTCAACTATATGTCTTTTCTTTCATTAATCAATAGGAAATTTCCTTTTGTTTCATTAGTTTTGTTATTGAAAACAATAGACGTGGGCTCATTGAAAAAGTGGCATTACTTTGTTGTTCCCTTTTTTTTTAACGAAATTTGTCTAAATTTTGACTTTTTACTTGCTACAATATCGTATACCTATATACACTATCTACCAACAAATAATTGGACACCCCTCCAATCGACGATATCTGCTGTCCTGATACACGTCACGGCCACTGCCGTTAAATATCGCGTGGGAAACAACAACGCAACCAGTCGCATGCAAGATGCCACGCAGTTCGGAGCTCTCTTATTTCGAGAAAGGTGTAATCGTCGGGCATTACAGAAATGGCCGATTCATACGTGACATATCCAGCGAGTTGAAGTACCCAAATTTGACAGTGGCCTACGTGATTGGCAAGTGGAAGATGAGAGGTGACTGTCGGAATGTTCTCCGACCCGACAGACCCAAAAAACTGGGAGTTAGAGACCGACAGGTGCTGGCCAGTGAAATTCGGAAGAACCGCACCAAATCAATGGGCCACATCCGCGAGGAGTTTCAAAAGACATCCGGGAGTGTTCTTTCGATGAATACCATCCGTAAGGAAGCCGATCTGCTCGGTTATTATGGACGTGCTGCCGCCCACAAGCCTTTGATCACCAAGTCAAAGAACGCTGCTCGGCGAACGTGGAGCAAAGAACGTCGACAGTGGACCGTTGAACGGTGGAAACAGGTTCTCTCGAGCGACGAATCAAAATTCGCCCTCTACCGTTCGGATGGCAGGGTCTGGGTTTGGCGTCTTCCTGGATAACGCCTCCCACCGGAATGTATTGTGCCAACTGTGAAGTTCTGCGGCAGGGGAATTATGCTATGGGGGTGTTTCTCCTGGTATGGCACGGAACCCTTGTTCGCAATTCCTGGTAGACTCAACGCCGAGACCTACTGCACCATTTTGGATGACCATGTGCTTCCTACGTTGTGGCAGTTTTACGGGGTGGACCCATGTTACTTTCAGGATGACAATGCTACCTGTCATGTTGCGAGGTCCACCATGGCTTTGTATGGTGACAATGGGGTTATCGAATGTACTGACCTGCACAGAGCCCGGACCTTGACCATATCGAGCACCTCTGGGAGGAGTTGGAGCGTCGACTTAACGGGTGCCCCACCCTCCGAAATCGGTGAAGGAACTGACCTGTCTTCTCCAAGCCGAGTGGAAGAAAATACCGCTAGCCATCGTACAACGCCTGGTTGAGAGTATGCCCCGGAGGGTAGCAGCTGTAATCGCCGCTCGTGGAGGCTCCACCAACTATTGAAGGTGAATAAACTTTGTTTTCCTTTGCTATAACAGGTGTCCAATTACTTGTTGCTAGATAGTGTATTTAAGAACTGTCTTAAATTTTTTGATTTTTATACCAGTACTTGATATTTCGTTAGTTACTTTTGTAATTAGAGTAATTTGCATGTTCCCCCTTCCAATGCATCATAAGAAGATTGTTTCTGGTCATTGTGATATATCGTTTTCCTACAAATGCCCCGGATGCACAAGTTTTTGTACTGAAAAATTTGTTAGTTCGAAAAGTGACTTGCACTTCTTCAATGATGAGGAAATCTATAAAAATCTAGAGAAGCATGAATTCGTTTTACATTTTAATATCATCTTCACATGTCAAACTCTACGTCATAATCTCCCCTAAATTGGCTCGTGTGCCGTGTTGTTTTATCTTTATTTATGGAGTTTTCCCCATTTATATGGATTTGTTACATCATATAGCTTCTCATTCCCTTTATAAATGTGCTGCCTCTTCAGAGCAAGTAAAAGTACGTGTCCACTTACTATCTTAGCATATTTTCCTATTCTTGAAATATCCTTATTGCTGCATTATGGTAAAACAGCATTCCTAGGTGCTTAGGAGCGAGCGATCAGCCATTCCGTAAGCCAATTGCTTTGTTTTAATACCTTTTAAATTGGTTAGGCCAGAGATGTTTGATACAGTAGGTTGCTAGATATTTTGTTTGCGCATTTTGGGCTCGTTCTTTCTTCGATTTTTTGTGAGGCTTCTGAGCTCACCGTCTAAATTTCGTTTCCGATACTGAAGGCAAAATCGATAGATCCATTAAACAGCTCACTTACTTAAATTTTCATTACATATATTTTATGGGGTATTTTATTAAGCTTTAAAAGTGTGGTCAACATAATTTGTTTTAATTTTACCCTGTTAATATTTAGATTAAGATAATTTCTAACATTGAAATCTCTTGCAGTTAGGTAAACTGTTTGACCGGCAATCTTTCGGAAACCCAACTGAGAGTGAGCCTGGGAGTAATATTATTATCAACCAGTAAGGACGCTTTAACGGAAAACAAAGAGTATTTAAATAGGTACATATGAAAATTTATTTCCATTTATACATAACACTTTATCCATAAATTCTCCTGTATTCAGTTTCATCCGTTTGATGCACTCTTGGAACGGCAATCTTTAATGGTATCCACATTTTGTGTTATGATATGAAAAACAGTATTTGATAAAGAATTCTAGGAATTACATTCTTTCGGTATTACATTTTAAATTGAAGAACAGCTGATTTTAATTTTGTTTTCAAACGGTGCAACATTTTAAAACATCGGAAACGTTTAATTTTTATTTTATATAGCAATGTTCACAGAAACATAGCTATATTAAACTATTACACGTACACATGTCAAACACATAGTAAACATATACTGTATTACACATACATTATACACATATTACACACATACCATGTCAAACACATACTGTGTTACAAATACATGTTAATAGCAATATTTTTTGTTTTGTCTTTTGAGCTGAGAAATCCTCTTTAACATGAAGATCGGGAATGAGGCAAAGTATGAAATATACTTTGTGGCAGGAAAAAAAGTAAGACTGAGTTATCAAACACTTGTAGGATATTTTGGAATGAAAGTGTTCAGCAGTAGACCTGGTAATTTCTCATGATGTTGTTATTAATTTTAGAAAATTAAGTTCATGATGATGATGTTATCCATTCAATCGGCTCCGACTTTTGGCGATTCCATAGGCATCAGGCTTTCACGCCTCCCCGTCCTGGACTCCTTCCTCAGTTGCTCCAGTCCAGTTCAGCATTCAGCTTCATTTTTTCCAGCCAACGTCTACTTTGTCGTCCTGGTCTCCTTGTTCCCTCCACCTTTCTAAGCATCATATTTTTCTTCAATAAGATCGATCGCATCACATGAACAAAGTAAGTGAATTCTTGTCTGATAATCTTTTCCTGAAGTGAGAAAAATAACGTTACTATAACCTAAAGCTTTTGTATTTTTTCAGTAAGATAATATCATAATACTACGTTCTAGGACTTCGCAAAACGAAATTAAGTAGTCTTTTCACAGAATTTGAATTTGAAACGCTCGTTACCTTCCAAAAACAGTTGTTATATTCGCTTTTCTTAAACTCGTAGGTGCATTTTGTATTTGCACGCTCGCCGGAACATTAACAGGAGCAAAAATATTTAAGCTTTATGATAAGTACTTGTTGGACGGGATTCACACCTAAATACAATAAACAAATCTATACAAACTCCGTTTATTGTTGTGGAAGTTTATTTAAGGAAGAAATAGAAGAAAATAATTAAATCTCCGGAGCTTTCGCTTTCCAACCATAAAGCTATCTCAAGGGTTGCAGACGTTACTAACAAGTCTGGCAACAAATCATTTCGAAACACTGGTGGTTGGGGAACGTCGTATTTTGAAACTTGATGCTCGAGGCCCGAGACACGAGGTGATACACGGGTTTCTTTCATACGTAGATTCATCTCATCATGTACCTCCACGCGGACGGAATATAAACAGATTGGGTATCGTTGCATGCGTAGGGATGTGTGGAGATCTCAGTACCTTTTCAGATCGAGTGTACCTTATTTGATAAAGTAAAGATAATTACACCGTATACTAGCCACAATGGTACACTGATCAGAGAAAGTACTGAGATCTCCACACATCCCTACGCATGCAACGATACACAATCTGTTGATATTCCGTCTACGTGGGGGAACATGCTGAGCTGATTCTCCGCGTGGAGGAACATGCTGAATTGACTCTCCGCATGAAAGAAACCCGTGTATTACCTCGTGCCTTGTGCCCCGAGCTTCAAGTTTCAAATTGTGACGTTCCCAACAACCAGTGGTTCGAAATGTTTTGTTTATACTAGCCAGACTTGAAAGTAATGTCTGCAACCCTTGAGAAAGCCTCCCGGTTGGAGAGCGGAAGCTCAGGAGATACAATTCTTTTCTTGAATTTCTTCATTAAATTTTTTTCACACCAAAAAGCGGAGTTTGTAAAAAAACAGTTTAATTTATGGTAAATTTTTAAATATTTATTTTTCCGAATAAAATACGAAAAATATATGATTTTGATTTTACGTACGTCTGTGTATTGAGTCATGAATGCTTTCTTCGCACTGATGATAGAATTTATTTCTAATATGTTCACAGTGCTCAGCATTTTGTAATATAGGATATATAAATAAATCTTAAGATATTATGCCTTATTTGCCAACTTCGTACAGGTATTTGTGTATCGGGCCTTATTCATACGACGCGACAGTATTTGTGGATACTTCCATCGTCAACGCTTCCATAATTTCTGCATAATTTCCCATGTCCAATGTTTCTCTTCTTCTCCTGCTGACATTGTTCTCAATTGTAAACATGTGAAAATTCATTACAAATTCTTGCCAGGATTTTCCCCTGGCCATTCGTACGGCGCTCAGTAATTTATTACACAAATCCAAATCACTTCCACTGATATTGATGTTGAACTGGAATTAGAATTATTTAATAGAGAATTCCCTTTTGAAATCTAACTGCTTTGCAACGACAGGTTTGAAAAGAAATAAAAGGTGAAAAATGGAATTTTTTCACCTAATTTTATAGCAAATAGAATCCTGCAACAATAGTCACCGATAAAAAACAAATTGTAAGCGGAACTGGGCTTTATTATATTTGATATATCTTCCCTTGGAACAGAAAGACATTACCGTGCATTGGTTTATAGAAGAAACTAGCAGTCCTACCTTGTACAGAAAATGATTACGAATCAAAGAAACTCGAGACTTTTGTTATATCCCTTGAGAAATTCAAATTAAATTTTCAGAAAGCATACACTTATTAGTATTGGACAGTTTCTTACGTTTCTATTACCTCATTTGAAATAGTGCCACATTGCCGGTAACAGACAGCACTGGTTGTAATATCTAATCCAAAGCAGAGGTGATGACTTTTTGACGAAGAGTTTACCGACATTAAAAAGAATTATGCTTTTTTATTTGACAGTTAAACTGTGTAAATCAAGTGCTGAACAAGCCATTTATGTAAAATGCTTGTGCTGTGAAAAAAGATAACGTTTTTTTTTCTGTTTTTGCTTTTTTTTCTATTAATTCTCATTCATTCACAACACGCCGCGCAATTAGTATAATAAACTTGAATTCAAGTGCGAAACATTTGGTTTAGAACAACGATTTGTTTTAGTAGTTTGCGCTTTTCATGTCTACTGTTTATAATGGAGGGCGCTGCAGTAATTTGTTGTCCACCATTTCGGAAAGTATCCTCCGTTTAGATCAAAAGATATTTCAGTTCGAAACCTCTACTTAGAAAAATACTATCCCAGAGGCGATAACATATCTGGCCTTGTTTTCCTTTTTGCACTTTGAAATGAAGTTACATTTCAGCTGGCGGAAAATGCCATGCATTCGCGCTGCAAAATAGCAAACGGAATTACATATATCGCAAAAGGAGCAACGTACAAATTTTTAGAGTCGCTAGCAATTTGCAGTAAAAATGAAATCAAAAATTTAAGCCACAAACTGAGTTGATGGTAAATTACTAAAGTCGTCTTTGTTAGAGAATCTCTCAGCCGGAGTGGAAGAAATTTTTATTGTTAATTTTGATGATTTTGCAGGTTTAGCTAAATCAAAATTACAGACTTCCCTTCTATAATACCTATCTTTGAAGCAGCTCAAATTTTAGCCGAATTGCTACGCTTATACAACAAGCAACAAACCTGAGGAATAAAATTACGCGTCTTTTCCATCAAAGCTGTCAAAAGTCCTTTTTACAGTAAATTCAATGCCGCCTTAGCTGCTCAGCGGTCTAAGAGTTACTTCTGGCCATTCGTGCAAGATGTCTCTGAGTTCTAATCCAGAGTGAGACATGGATAGGGTATTTATTTTAAGACGCTGCCTCTAGCACTTGTCTGGAGCCCGTGGCACTAAATTACATATGTGTGACTGCTACTACGCATTGAGTTGTTCGCGGTGGTCGCTAAATTACGAACTAAAAGCGTAGGTTCGAACATTCTAATGTACGTTGAGTAAAGTTCACCGTTTCTAAATGATTCAACACCGTCTTCTGATTAAAAACCGATATTCAGGGATTGTTGACTAATTAAATTTTCTTTTACCCTGAAGCATCATATTTACTTCGCTTAGGTTTATTCATAATGTAACACATAGACGAAGGTCACAATTTCACATGCAATCCTTAATTTCATGGAAATTCTCAAGCTGTTTCTTTTCAACCAAAAACTGGTGCATTTCTGGAATAAATTAAACAACTCGTTCCATTATATTGGCCCGACGTATCCATGGAACACAGGCAAAGTGAACGAAATTATCGAATTTACAATGCCTTGCGAATTTCAGTGCTACAACGAACTGACGATGGATCAAACCACTAATACTTCGAACGTAACCTTTTTTTACTGCAATATATATCATTTATTTGAAAGAAATCTTTCACGACATCTAACCAAAAATAAATCTTGATGCAAATACCGTGACAAGATAATTCATCCCTAACTGCCTATTTCCAACGGTTCCTTAAACATGCTGATGTTTTTTAACGCTCATTTGTTTTTTAACATGAATAATGAAGTACCAGTTATCACGGACGCAGTTCTAAAAAATTAGTCTATATTCTATTCATAGATTTACTGAGGTATTCAAGGGCATGGATATCCAAGCTTCATTTTGAATTTCGCCAATTTTGTGTAGTCTTCGAATTTCACATGTGATTGTGCTATTCGATGCAAGAGGTCTAACTGAGCTATATCAAATTCATCAGTCGATCAAACAAGTCTATACCAGTTACACAGATGAATTTGCAACTGACCACTGACTTGTATATCGGAATGTTTCGGAATATATCTATCACTGATTCTTCTTTATGGATGAAGCATGGTTTTTTCGTCATCAAATTATTTTTCATTCCTCAAAAATTACTCGTAAAAACGAAATCACACTTTCTCATGACATGACAAATGACCCAAGAACTGCGGTTCCTGGTTCAATTCCTCTTTGGTATTTTGCTTGATACATACTTCTTGATTTCAATATTACTTGATTCGCCTGTGATGTAGTAAAGCACATTTCTCTGAGAGAATGCTGCGTGTCTTAACGCACAGTATTAATCACTGAAAGTATAATTGGCATGTGCACGAAGCATTGCGAGAAATGAGGTTATTACGCTATTACTTTTGTCATCGTAGACACGGGTGCCGATAATGTGTTTCAACGGACAACTTTTAAGTGTGTGAACATTAAATTAAGAGGCAATATATAGACAGACACAAGAAAGATATCATTTGTTCCACTCAATAACTCATTAATTTTTATATCTTGGTTGATTTTTTCTACAAGGAGATTCATATGTATATATTAAACAACCTTTTATAACAGCAGCAGGATTAATGCATTCCGAATCACAGCTGGTTAAAATGTTTAAAAGCTAATTTTTCTTTGTATCTTGTTTTTCCTGAAACACATATGTACTCAGCTAAATACAATTAATGATATCCACCTATACATTTCGACTTGTTTCAAATTCACTACGCAAATAATTATATCCAGGAACCTATGTATATATGGTTATATCTTACTTTAGCACGATGGCATAGACCCAACCATTAATATGCTTGTGGACGAACAGGTATGATGAGTCATCACGTCTAAAAATATTATACGCCTCAAGCGACAGATTTAATTCATTTACAGCAGAAATTGATTACGATGGCGAAGTGGTCTAAGCGATGGCCTCTGACCATTTGTCCGAAAGGGGTCCGGGTTTGAATCCCGCTGAGGCATGGATGTTGTGTTTGTCTTACGGCACTGGTTCTCTTCCTTCCCTGGAATCAGTGCCTCTAAATTAGGGACGGACGGCTGCTAATAGTCCATTGCGTTCCTCACGGTGGTCGTTAAACCTCCAATTAAAAAAAAATAATAATAATTTGCCTAGGAGCAACCACTCTTTTCCTGATATTTTAACTGCACTAGACTCCCATGTATTAAGTCAAAATCATAGCGGACAGAGATCTGCAACGCCCGTCATGTGAGAACGCAAATCAACATTGTTTCAAATCAAGAAAACTTTATGTGAGAATACAGCAACTTATGTCAGCTTGAGTACAATACAGAGGACATTACACTGCATTAAATGGCAAAATAAAGGGGCCATCGACAAGTTGTTAATCTTTTCCAGTACTGCTGCATGCCGATTTGCGTGATGTAGTGAACGCCTATCTTGTATGTGGACTACTAAAACACCGTGCTTTGGATAACAGAGCCACGGCACAGTCTAAATGTCCAAAGTATGCGTTGTATCTGTGGCAGACGCAGGAAGTAATTAACCTCCCGGACTGTATCATGTCGTCAAGGAAATTTGGTGGATAATGCGTGAGGTTGCGGAACTGATTTTTGTGGCCCATTTCTGGTTTTCGAAAATGTCGTTGTACTGACGACCCTGATAATTATTGCGTACCAACGTTGTGTCAATAATTTGAGGAACACCCATACCTCTTTTTCTACAACCAAGCACAATGTAATACTACTCGTTTTGTTACAGATGAGTTTAAGAGTATGAAATACAAACCGTTCCAATTGCAAACCAGAATCCTAGCTTCGTCATCCAAGTTTTACCTTTAATTGAACTGAGAAAAGTTTATTTGAGTATGTCCCTCCTTGCCCTTGTTCTTTATACCTAATCCATTTCATGGTGATATCATTTATATAAAATATTTCTCTAATGTAAATCATGTTTAGCACTCGATTACTCATTCCGAAATTACAGTGATATCTGAACTAACAAAAATGTATTTTTATTGATAGCACCAAATGTGGTCAGTCGTCGAGCAATAGAGAAAAAAACTGGAGTATTAAGCATGTTAAATTAAGAGATATTGATCCCTCACCAGGTTTAAGCTCACTTTCATTTTGATTTCGTATCAGCCTGCTACGTTAATGATGCAGTACTCTAATAAAGTTAACGATGATATCGGCATTTAACACTGTTATTAGTGCTATCTTACATTTCGGAATTGCTATTCTACCGGGAGGTTGTAATTCTATCATGTCAGACACCTGTTGTTACCGTATTTAAGCACGGTATAAACTACTTCATAGAGTCACAAATTTTAAGTCTACTACTCTTAATACTTTTTGTGTTAGTTAGTATTACATTTACAATATAAGTACTCTTAATTTATTGCATACATTTAGTACAGATGTAATTATTACAAAACATCATTCAGGTTGTTTAATTTCAAAATTTTAATATTAACAGTAATTTCTCGAAAAAAATATATATAAATATCAAGTTTTAAAAGTACTTGACACATTTAAAAAACTTCTTAAAGCATTTGTTAAAATGCTTGTGTCTTGAAACGAAAAATGGAATCCTCCTAAGGTGGATGTATTAACAACATACGTATGTTTCAAACGTTTTTGGAGGATCCATATGTTCATTGCATAAATTATGAAGAGGCGGTACCAGAAACCTTAAGAACACTATGCATATCGAAAATCTCGGAAAATAAAATAATTAAAATATCTATGTAATGTTTATTTTTGTTTTCAAGGTTCTAACATTTATGTGCATTTTTTTGGTGTCTTCAATATCCTGATACTTTGATATTTTTTTGATGTCTGAAGAAACTGTCACGCGACTACGTTCGCACGGCCATAGTATTCCTAAAAAGTTCAGTATCTTCATTCCACACGGCCATAGTATTCCTGAAAAAGTTCAGTATCTTCATTCCACACGGCCATAGTATTCCTGAAAAAGTTCAGTATCTTCATTCTCTTGCCAGTTATTTGAAAATACTTGGTCTTCTGAATTTTTGTGAAAAGTCTTGAAAAAATTCTGAAAGTGTTTCCTGCAATGAAGGAAATCAAGAAAAATGCCAAAAGCATATGAAACTTCGCCATATGTTGAGGTTAAACAAATGAGAACGGTGAAATACATACTCAGGAAATATTCATCCAACAGACTGAAGTAATGCTGTACGATGATTCCGATGATAACATCAGCAAATATTCTGATTTCAGGATATTGCTGAAAACCCAATATGGAACTAATCAGCACTAATCAGAGCTCCGATAAGAACTGGGAATTTATCAAATAGCTGAAGATTTATTTTTAAAGTTTAGTTACGCGAAAAAAATTGCTATTCAACATATAACACATTTAATAAATGATGAATAACGTGTTTTTTAACAATATATTGTAATTTTTTAAATGCTTGAAAAGTATAACTTATTAAAGCCAAATTGCTTCCCAATATGAACTGTTACAGCCTCTTATATACGAAATAATGTGGGTTAGATAATGCTCCCAGATGTATGACGCTGAGCATGGCACATCTTAATATCTATTTCGAATAAAAGAAAAGTACGTGCTTATAATATCACTATGTACGCTTGGCTGCCGACACCATGTCTTTTCAACGATGTAATCGATTTGGAAAATCATTTCGGCAGCCGAGAACCTGACATGTCAAAACGACGATACATATTCTTTGTTCTTTTTAAGAAGCAGAAAAGGGCCTTTAGAGGATATATATATATATATATATATATATATATATATATATATATATATATATATATATATCATCATCATCATTGTCAACCATTATCAATCCACTGCTGGACGAAGGTCTCCCCAAGTTTCCTCCAAAACGGTCTGTCTTCTTCCAGTCTCCTCCAAGTCACTCCCGCATACTTTCGAAATTCATCCACCCATCTCCCATGTGATCTTCTTCTGGGTCTTTTCCTGTCCCTTGGAGTCCAATCTAAAATTTCGGCTGTGCATCGATGGTCTGTCCTTTCGGTCGTATGTCCAGCCCATTGCCATTTCAGGGATTTAACTCTGATCATGATCTCTTCCACTCTTGTCATTTTTCGGATCCATGAGATCCTCTTCTTATCTCTCCTGGTTACACCAAGCATTTACCTCTCCAAGCTTCTTTGAGTTGTCTGCAGCCTTTGTATGTCTCTTTTAGTTAAGGTCCACGTCTCTGCACCATGCGTAAGCAATGGAAGTATGCATTGATCAAGAACTTTTCTTTTAAGGTATAATGGCATATTGCTCATGAAAATTACGCTGTTTCCTCCAAAGGCTCTCCAGGCAAGTTTTGTACCCCGATTAATTTCTTCATCAATGTGACCCTCACTAGATATCTGCTGTCCAAGATAAACGTACGTGTCTGTTATCTCCAGCTTTTCTCCATCAGTCGATAAATCTTCATTTCTTGTAAAAGCATTGAAAATCACTTTTGTCTTCTGAAAATTCATTTTTAATCCCACTTCTTTACTCTTGTCAGCAAGTTCCTGAATCATACTCTGCAGCTCTGATGGGGTAGTTGCAAAAGTGACTACGTCATCAGCAAAACGAAGATGGGTTAGATAATTTCCATTAAACTTTATTTCTTTGTTTTCCCAGTTCAGTGTTTGAAAGACATTTTCAATGTGACATTTAGGAGCTTAGAAGATATGGTGTCACCTTGTCTTACTCCCTTTTCAATTTTTATGTGTGTTGTATTTTAAAACAGCCGAATCTTTGCACTTGCATTTTCATAGATGTTATTAATAATATTAATGTATGCATCTTCAATACCGCAGGATTTCAGAGCCGTGGTAACTGCTGATGGTGTCACCGAATTAAAGGCTTTTTCATAATCGAGAAAAGCCATGCACAATGGAAGTTCGTATCCCCTCGCTCTTTCAATTAGTTCTCTCAGTACGTGGGTATGATCTATTTTTCTGTAGCCACTCCTGAACCCAGCTTGTTCTCTCAGTTGAGCCATGTCCAGTGTTATCTTCAAGCGGTGTGAAAGAACGTTAGTGAAGATTTCATAAACCACTGATAGGAGGCTGATAGGTATGTAGTTCCTGAGATCCTCAATGTCACCTTTTTTATGTAGCAGGATCACTGTAGCGTTGTTCTAATCCTCAGGAATCTTCATTTCATTAAGGCATCGAGTCAAAATTTGGGCGAGTATTGTTCCGATTTCTCCACTTGCTTCTTGCATGATGTCTACAGTAATTCCATCATCTCCTGGAGCATTTTTCAGCTTCATGTTCTTAATAGCATGTGTAACGTCTGCTGGGAGGACTGGAAGAACTCTGGTACTGGTACCTTTTATGATGTCTGCAGTACATGTATCATTCCTTTCATATAATTTGGAGTAGAAATCTTTCACTCTTGTCAAAATTTCGGCTATATTTCTTGTTACAGAACCATCTTCTTTTCTCAGTGCCATATTCTGTTTTCTTCCTTACTGAGATGTCCCTTTGCTATCTTTAGGCTTTGGTTGTTTTCAATTGATTTCCTCACTTGTTCACAGTTGAATATCCTTACCACTTCAGTGATACTTTTTCGTATTGTCTTGCATAGCTCTATATATTTCACTTTGGAAGTCACATCTTCTTTAGTTGTCCTCATCTCTATTTTTTTTTTTTTTGCATCAACAATTTGGTTTTTCCTGGTAATTTGCTCACATGCAACTTGTTCTTAGACCCAGCTAATTTTGTTGCTGTTCCCATAAGATCTTTGGTTACTTTTCTGTTAACTTCAGAAATATTCCCTTCTTCCGATGTTTGGCGTTCTAAAGCAGATAATCTGTTCTTCAGTTCCAACTTGAAGGTATTATGGTGTTTTTTAAGGTTAGTTATGTAAATACATTTTGGTTGTCTTATGAGCTTGCCACGTTCGAGTTTAGGGTTGAGGTGCATCTTACATCTCACCAATCTATGGTCACTACCTGTGTTGAACTTGTTTATCACACTGCAGTCTTCTATGACGAATTTTTTGTTACACATAATAAAATCAATTTCACTTGTCGTTCCATTTGGATGTCTCCATGTCCATTTCCTGTGTGGTTTTTCTTGAAAAAGGAGTTCAAGATGAAAAACCCTTGTGCCTCTGCAAACTCAACGAGAGTATGGCCACGCTGATTTCTGTTGCTGTGACCGAATTTACCTACTAAAGTTTCATTCTTTTGCCGTTGCCCTATTTTTGCATTGAAATCTCCCATAAATATCTTCAAGTGCTTCTTACCTTTATTATTTAGATGACGAATTTCCTCATAAAATTCTTCAATTTCTTCTTCAGGATGACTTGTGGTGGGTGCATAAGTTTGAATAATCTGAGCCTTGTATCTTCTCGAGAGTTTGATAACGATTCGTGGAGCTCTGTCAGAGGATATATATAATAGTTTATATTTCAAATAATGCATAGATACGCTGCTATGACTGCATATACACTGCCTGACAATTGCTGAGGACGGATGACAATAGCAACGATAGCAACCATAAAATGGAAGGCAGGAAAATGTGGAAATTAGCATAAGGTCGGGATACAGTAAGACGTGTTGTGCGTATGCAAATTTTGGATTGCTGAACTTGTTCGTGACGTCATAGCGCTGATAAGAGATATAAAGGATTTGACGAGTATTGACTGTTGTTGTTCAAACGCAAAGTTGAGAGGGCAAGAATCAATTGACGAACTTGAAATTTTCAGTATGTCTTCCCGACATCACCTAGATGATTTTACGCGTGGCCGTAATATTGGCATGATTGAAGAAGGGCGAAAAATAACAAATGTTGCCAGGGAGTTTGACGTCAGCCACACTGTTGTTTGAAGGCTTTGGAAATCATTTCAAACAAATGGAGAGTGTTGCAAACGTCACGGGGGAGGTTTGTGTTTGCAGTACGACACCTGCAGAAGATCGGTACATAGTGCTATCAACAAAAAGACACCGGCGCAGCACAGCTTGTGAGGTAGCAAATCAGTTGATGGCTGCTAATGGCAAGCGGATCTCCCGAAAATCTGTCGCCAAACGTTTGCATGAAGAAGGACTATACGCCCGCCGTCCTGTTGTGTGCATCCCATTGTCCAGACATCATCGTACCGCCCGTTTGCAATGGTGCCATCAACATCGCAATTGGACTGGTCTGCTGTCCTCTTCTCAGATGAGAGTAGATACAGTCTATTATCTGATTGTCGAAGACAAATGATGTGGCGTGATAGTGGTACTGCATATTGTCCAGCAAACATTCAGGAAAGAGACCGATATCCGACATGTAGTGTCATGGTATGGGCTGGCATCATGATCAATGGCCGGTACGTCCCTCTATGTGCTTCCAACTAGGACTATGACTGGCCAACGATACATTAATGATGTTCTGCTACCTCATGTTCGTTTGTTCCGTGGTGGTGTCGGTGATAGATTCATTTTCATGGACGACAACGCAACATGTCATCGAACAGTTGCTGTCAAGGAGTGTCTTGAGAGTGAGGATATTCAACGCCTCGAATGGCCAGCACGTTCTCCAGATCTGAATCCCATTGAAAATGTGTGGCATGCTTTGGGGATGAGTCTTGCTGGTCGCCAATGCTCCCCAATAAACAAGGACACCCTCATCCGTGCACTGACAGAGGAATGGGATAAATTACCCCAACAGCTGCTTGATAATGTTGTGCAAAACATGACACGACGTGCGGAATCTTGCATCGCCCTCCGTTGTGGCCATATCCCTTATTGACATCTCACGCCGGAACGCCTGCGGACAGTAATTGCATTTTTTTCACGTTTACGTATTCTGCACAGAATGGCCTGTTTTTCCCTTGATCACGTTCCAAAGCCTTCTGGATTTCAGAGCACAATAAATTGTCTTTCTTGTAATGTCCTGGCATTCTGACATTTTTTTATTTCACTTGGCATCCAACCAGACTTACCTTTTTTTGCGCTATATAGCCATTTATGATCCGTCCTTAGCAATTGTCCAGCAGCGTATATATAATTTATTTTACCAGAAATATCTGCTTATAAAAATCTGAGAAAAATGACCTTGTCGTTACACATCGGGATGAGAGGTCGTCATGAAGAGTAATTTGCATGCATTTTACAGTATCTTGTAACAAATTCCTTTCTCACTAGGAAGCGTAAATTTGAATTTCTGTTTCTGTCCTTTTTTCAGTCGTACCTCCGCTTCTAACAATGTATCACTTAAAACATTATTTTTTCAGTCAGACACCGGGAAAACGTTTTTTTGTGTATTTTGTCTGTAAATAGTTTTAGTTTTTCTGTATGGAATAATGTTATCTCAGATTCTGTTATTAGCTACGAATTGCGTTTGTGGAGGGGAAGCTTTCATATATTCGTCAACATTCTGCGACATTCTTTAGATCTATGGTTTTACTTTAATTTCTCCCATCATTAAGATTTAATCTTGTGTTCTGAAAACCTGATTTGAAATTTCTCCCGATTCTGGAAGTCTTCTGTTGTAAGAAGTACTTTGTACACAATTTATGACCTTTCGTAGCTCACACATCAACCTCTTTTGGAGAAAAGCAGCTATTCCCATATCTTAACTGTCCACCCTTTGTTTAGACATTCCGTTGATTTCTTTTATGTATCCGGTGAAAAAGACTTATTACACTGCGCATTTTATATTACGCACACAGTTTTTCTCTGATTCGAACGTACATTCCCTTTCTGGGTGAAAGCGTCTTTCTAAACATCTGCTTTGAAATGCTTTTTTCTTGAAGGAAGGCTATAAATTTACGTTCTCATTACTCCCTAAAATTTGGGTTTTTTCTTTTTGTTTTGGTATGTGATTGCTGAAAATCACTCATTACTATTTCCTTGCTTCTCGGTGCTAGCTGTTCATTTTCCTTTGAACAATGTCCTTAAGACATTGTTCAAAGGAAAGGTCTTCTGGCATTATATTTCTCCAGATGGAACACTTTTATTTAAACGCGGTGACATACGAAATTAAACTTCTGCCAGACGCTTCCGTTTCATTTGAAATTTGCATAACATTTTCTTAGAAGGCCTCCATCGTATCCGCGATTGTTGAGTGCGTATACAGTGTTTCTACCAGGATTTTACCGTTTTACAGAATCCATACGAAAGCAAGCACCTGTAACGCATTAATACTGATATGGCCCTACACTTCGTTTATGAATAGCAAAGGATACCATTTTCGTGTTTTAAATTGAATAGAAGCGCGATTTCTTTCAGACGTAATTATGCCTTTAATGCAGCACAGGATTCGCCAATGCTTTATGAGTCTTGTGATAAGGGAAAGCTAAGAAGCGACCCGACATAATAGTAGCATGTTTTAAAGTGGGCCCATGTATAATTTTGTGAGATCCAAGGAAAACGTCATAAAGATACTTAGATGTTGAATCAGTCATACAGAAGAAACACATAACATCCTGAGCATAACTTGCTACTGTAGTTCGCGTTTGGGTCACGCAAAGCTTTTATATGTTTGATTTGTAGTTAAACACAGTTTTGAATCATATTTGATAATTTACAAAAACGGAATATTTTGTTTTTCTTTCTTTTTTGATTGGATGTTTAGCGACCATCGTGAGCCATTCAAAGGGCTGTAAGCAGTCGCCCGTCGCTAATTCAGGGCCACTGATTTTCGGGAAAGGACAGAATCAGTGCCGCTAGACAAATACAACATCCATAACTCACGGGATTCAAACCCGTACCTTTTTCGGACGAATATTCGGAAGCCATCGCTTAGACCACGGCGCCAACAGGTCGGCACGAAATGCTTAAGAAAGCGAAATATATTTTTACTAAAAAATATGTACTTTGAAACAAATCCATTTTCAAAGTTTATTTGCATAATATGAAAGCATAATAAACAAAGCCATGTCGATTTGTCTTGTATTCCAACTGAAGTATTTCACTGAATTTCGCACTTATTACAAGTCTTTAAAAAGTAAGTAAATTGCTATTCAAATAAAACAAATGCGATGCACTTTGATTAGAAAAATTCTTACTTGGACCCGTTTTACTTAACTTGACACGTAAAAACATATACAAAGATGAAACGATTGGGCTTACAGACCCGTGCGACTTGCTGAACACGCTGACATCAATAGTTCGTGTGGCCCCCATGGTTGGCAATAACGGCCGCTACACGCTGCAGCATCGAACGAAAGAGGCTTTAGATGGGGGCTTAGGGCATGTCGGTCTAGGCTGCTTCCACACGTTGCCACAGTTCATCAGGCGTAGCCGTGGGTGACGCTCTCCGGGCCACTCGGTTGCCGACCAGTGACCAGATGTGTTCGATGGGCGAGATATCGGGAGAACAGGAGAGCCACGGCAGCAGTGATACCTGGTGGGCCGTGAAGAATTGTTTTACAATACGTGTTACGTGCGGGCGCGCATTGTCCTGTTAAAACGTCGCCACTGGCAGGTTCTGCAGGTAAAGGAAGACTACAAGCTCCAAAGCAACGGAGATGTAGCAGTGGTTGTTGAATGTACCGCCGATGCGTACCAGAGGGGCGTGGGTGTCATATACAAATGCGGCCCAAACCATAATGCCAGGCGACGGACCCGTATGGAGATCCATAATGCAAGCGTCATATCATCTCTCGCCGCGGTGGCTCCACACGTGGATCCGATCATCGTGGTGTTGCAGACAGAAGAGGGATTCGTCGGAGAAGACAACGCCGTGCCATTCCGTAGTCCAGGTGCGGCGTTTAACGGCCCACTGCCACCGCACTCGCCGGTAGTGTAACGTCAGGGTAATCGGAGCAATGGGCGCCGTGCGACATGTCCCCACTCCTGCAGACGACGTCGAACGGTACGTCTTGACACAAGTTGTTGCGCAAGACACCCTTATTCCTGCGCTAACGTTCGTGATGTGTCGGTGCGAGCCATCAACGCCCGCCGCATAACATGCCGGTTCATTCGTTCGGTGGTGTGCTGCACCTGCGGCCATCACTCACGTTCTTCCGTCCGTTCCTCCTGCACCCACCGAATCCATACTTACCTCACTGTGGCTGGATGTCGTCCCACACGGGCGCCGATGTCTCGGTAAGATAAACCGCTGTCGCGATAAGACACTATTCGTCCTCTGTCGAACTCCGAAACGTGCTAGAATGACTGCCGTATTCTGCAACGAGGTATCAGGAAGCTTCCCACGCAAAGGTCCGGCAGCACAACACACTTCCACTACTTACACCCCGCCTTCTGTGCACCCATCTTATAATGCTTCTCGGTGGCGTGCCGGGCGCACATGATTTGCATATGCCCTGCAATGCTAATCGTTTGCATGTCCTCTCGCGGGCGACGCATGCTGCGAATTTCAGGCCAATCGGATGCTTCCTCCTTGGTGTGCATTTTGGGTGGCCAGCAGTGTATATATATATATTTCTTGTTTGGTCTTTATAAGTCGTGAATTTTCGCCCATTTACTCAGTTCTTAATATTGTATATATGATAAAGAAATTTATAAGCATTCTTATGCTCTAATCTTACGCTTACAACTCATCTTGGAGCTCGTTTCAAAATATTCACAAGGAATTGCAGACTAGTGCTGAGACGGGCTGACCTCGGCTTCAAACCGGGTTCGGACTCCATATTATTTACAACAATTCAGGCTCTAGGGGTCTCGTGCTCTGAATTTTCTTCTTCTTCCTTTTCTCTTTTTTTTTAACTGTGCTGTTAATATGATTTAGCATAGAAATCTTTAATTACACTCTCTAGTGGATGATGAAATTCTTCTACAAGTGGGTCTGGGAAAGGGGCGGGGACTGCGAACGGATATTTGTTATGGGCTTAGAGAGAAAATGCCGCAGATAGACTGGCAACCGTTTCGCAGCGCGAATTTCCGGGAACATTTTCTCTAAATTTAAGGGATTTTTTTCTGTAATTTTGCGAATGTTAACTATATCCGCAAATTTATATATATTTTTTTATTTTTGCTCAATTTCTGTTATAGTTTTCCGATAACTTTTTTCTGATTTAAATAACTTTAATATTGCCTTCATTAGAATTTCCGCGAAACATTTTCCGCAATTAATTCAAATTAATTCATTTGTATTAGTAGTTTTAGCTGGAAAAAGCAACTCACACTAAGGAGTGTTTGAGTTTCTCAGACACTTAGCTAAGAAACTTTCTAGTTTTAGCAATGAAAAGTATCTCACAGCAAATAGTGTTTGAGTTTCTCAGACACTTAGCTTAGAAACATTTTAGTTTTTGCTGTGAAAAGCATCACAACAGGGAGTGTTTGAGTTTCTCAATCGCTTAGCTTATAAATCTCTTAGTTTTATCTGGGAAAAACATCTTACAGGAAGTATGTTTTGAGTTTATCAGGCCCTTAGCTTAGAAACATTTTAGTTTTAGTTGGAAATGCATCTCACAGCAAGGAGTATTTGAGTTTCTGAGACGCCTAGCTAAGAAACTTTTTAGTTTTAGATGGGAAAAACATCACAGAAAGAAGTGTTTGAGTTTAACAGACTTTTGGAGCTTTCCTGGAGTGTTTAGTTTATAAAGTTTCTAGATATTTCTTTTTAATTTGAGAATGAACCACGTGAGTAAAGTGAGTGCATCTCAAAGATATAAGCAGAATAGCAAGCGACCGTTTCACGTGCACAAAAATCTATTGTTCTTTTCGTTTCGAAACATGCAACTGAAATTTTGAAGAAAGGACAATTGTGAAAAGCATTTAACAAGAAACCTGCATAGAAAAAGATGTGTCCGAACTTTCAATCACAAATAATTCAAGTGGGGTTGATGAATTAATTGACAAAATAACTAAACAAGGACAGCATCGCTCAACGCAGCTTTTGATACTTTGGTGTCTTTTGTGCTGCTAATGTCCCACTTCACACACTGGATAACCCTACATTAAAAAAGCATTTGGAAAATACTTTGGAAGATATTGATGTTATTTCAAATGCAAATTGAATGCGAAAAAGTTATTTCCCAAAGATATATAATATTCAGAAGCAACAAGTGAAAGATTTTGTAAAACCAGCATGCTGTGTAAGCATAATAGTAGACGAACAACTGATTCCGGGGGTAGGTTCATTTTGAGTATTCTAGTTGTTCCATCAGCTGAAACGAATGTTGAAATCTGTAATCATTTTGAATGCAATTTTCCTCGAGTGTATCATTTTGGAATACATAAACCCTAAAGCCCTCAGCGAGGTAATATTTTAGTGCGTTAATAAGTATGAAATAAATTTTGCAAATATAACGGCTTTCCTGAGAGACAACACATCATACATGTTCCAAGCGTAGAGAAATTGTTCGAAAGCCGTATTTTTGAATGGTGTTCATGTCACCTGCAATGAGCATTTTTTAAATCATTTGTGCGAAATTTGGCAAAATGAATTTTAAAATGTCAACTCTTTAGTAGTTTTAATTAAACGTGCCTTAACAGCTTAAAACTCTCGTAAAAGACGTTTTCGACTATTTTTGAAATAGAAATGCAAAATATCTTGCTTACCCTAGCCTGTACTTCAAACCAACTGTTCCAGCTAGTCTGCACTAGCACCTGTGCAGACTAGGTGGAACAGTTGGTTTGAAGCCGTGCTTTTTCAGAGCAAATATTTAAAAGTCTACGCAGAGTAAGAAAAAGACAACATTTGTAGATGTATTCCGGCTAAAGTCATTGGATATTGTCAAGATAGGATTTAAAAGAAAATATGAAGCAGGTTGAGATTCTTGCGCCGTATATTTCCGAATAGCTCACTTTATTTGAAAAACAGTTAATTTCGGCGCAGAAATTATATAACGAAATGTAGGTCATTGACAACAATATTCTCAGCAAGAGGCAAGACTGCAATCCCGTCGTGGCAAAAATTGTTCTATCCAATTTTATAAAAAAATTAAGTATTACGTTTATGAAAATAAAAACCATTGATTTTTTCAGCCAGCCGCAATTTTTTTAAAGTAAGTAGGATGTTTGATCCCGTTCAACTGTAGTCCTTGGTCCTTTTAGACGACGAAGAAGAATTCTCGGTATTCAGCCACATTCCTTTGTTGAACTATAAGGACCAACTGAAACGTGAATTTCTTTCATATAAAGGGAATGTAAAAGAATTTCGTGTAAGCGAACGTTTGATAAACTTTTGCAATACGAAATTAAGGTCGTTTTCCAAAGCTACATAAAGTCGCCATCCGATGTCTTTCAGTATCCACAAACAGTGTCGATGCCAAATGACACTTTTCTAAATGTAAAAACCTGTTACCGAGCAACAGACACTCCATTAAAGAAGAAAATCTGCGTACGTAAAATGTAATGTATCAAACGCCTTCGACTTTAACGGATATCTTGATCTCATATAACGGCGTTGAAAGAATTGGAAGAATTTGAATGGTTTATAAACCTAAGTATCAATTCAAAAAGTATAACGTTCATTTATTTACGTACTAGTATTTGCATTACTGCTTCCTAACTTGTTGATGTTTTTAGAAAATGTTAGTGTAAGTCCTAGGTCATGAATTTTTCCCGAAATTCCGCAATTTACCCCGCGAGCGCCCCGCAAACTTTGTCTTTTTGTTTTGGGATAAGAAAACTAACTTAGCTATGGATCCCTCAGGCATGATGTGATTTTCCAGTCCACGCGGAGGTTACACGATTTAGAAAATGTTTACCCAAAATGTATTAGGACCTTCGGTTCGTATAGACCAATGCATAGATTAGGGCTGCAACCAGTTACTTCTTCTCTCTCCTCGTAAACAACAACGCTCTCTCATAACAACAACAAAAGCTCTCCCTAAGTCTCGATGAACGCGCCTATATACTAGCTACCACCACGTCATGACTTACACTCATTGCCAGATCTCATTCATCGGGTGAAATAATATTTCGTTTAGTAAGAAGATAATTTACATAGTAAAATAAAATAACCAGAGATAGTAAAATCAAAAGGAAAGTGAATATAGAGTATACGTTACAACCACACCAAAAGAGAATAGATTCCTCCAGGAAAATAACCCCCATGTCTACGAGCGTGCCATTAATAGGCATGCCTCAAAAAATACAGTGCTGGTATGAAACATCCCGAAGCATGCCTAAGCTCGATTGATATCAACCCTATTAAATATCTGTGGCAGCGACGGAAATCAAGTTGAGGAAGTTAGAGACACGACTTTTGCTCTATACCGGAACTGTGGCTCCGGTCCAAATAGCTTAGTTTTATTTTCCCTAACAGATGTAAAAAGACCATGTGAAATTCAAATTTTCCGGTTCCGATCCGCAAACCTACATCCTTCAGTATCAATTCAAAAAAATTATAATGCTCATTTAGTTACGTACTAGTATTTGCATTACTGCTTCCTAACTAGTTGATGTTTTTAGAAAATGTTATTGTAAATCCTGGGCCACGAATGTTTCCCAAAATTCTTCAATTTACCCCGCGTGAGAACTTTTCGGTGCTACTTGAGGTCTTGATTTGTTGTCACATCCAAGGCGGGTACGTGCGTCACATCGGGACGAAATTAAGGTCAACGAAATGTAATGTAGGCCGTCAAAGCAGTCAGTGTATTTTATTGTCTGGGTGTGTGGGTAACTGAATTAAGTTGATTGAATATGTTTTAGTATTTAAAATACTGGGCCAATTTTACAGAAAATAATAAAAGCACACTACTGAAGATCCATTTCTTCGTTATACTATGAACAAAAACATTTCGGTTATTATTTTTTCATGAAACTTAAAATTTTATACCTACTTCTTTACAAAATATTGGTAGCACACTGTTGAACATTACGAATATCTCATATGTCAGTTCTAAGTCAATAACATATATTTTGAAAATAGGAGTTCCATCCGTTATTTGATATCGTTTTTTCGTTCTCATGGCAAAAAAAACAACAACAGGAAAACAAATGCAGCATGGCAGTAAACATATAGCCTTTGGTGAATCCAAGTGATTATTATCTTTCTTAATTGCTGTTAATAATTTCAGAAAAGTTTCTTCAACGAGAGGGAAGAATATCACCAAAACTATGATTCACTTGTACTGAATCTTGAATGACGCCTAGATTATATTTGAACCAAGAATATTGTTAAGAAAACCACCTAATAAATTTAGATGACATCCTGGTCAGAGTTTTTCTTTTCTTCTCATTATTTCTTTACTACAGATTTTTTTCCTTTAACCAAGTCTCTTCTTAGCAAAGAGTTAGGACACCTCTTGGGAATTAAAGATACATTCAGCCTAATAAAAACAGATATACGTATTTTTGTCATAGTATAAATGATTTTTATTATATTGACAATGATTACACTAATTTACATAATAGGGGGATGTAAGGTCAGGTGATGCGTAACATCACAGCCTCTCCTTGACAAATGTCAACCCCGCCTTCTCGTGGTGCATCCTGTTCCCACTAAAGGGGCTCTGACGACCGCAAATAGCGGTATAACTATACCATCGGGATCAGAGGAAATGCTATCCCGTACTCACCAACCCGCTTGGCCAGCGTGGTGAGTTATGGCCAAACACCTCCAAAATGACTCTACAACTTAAATCTTGGCCCTCAGTCTCCGGCAGCTGGAATGTACCTGGCCAAGGCAGCGGCCAGTGCGACATGAAGGCAGAGGGTGCTAAGAATCCCCGGAGGACCGGACTAGGCTGCCATTTGATGCTGACCTTGGCTACCTACAACGGACGCTCCCTATCTTCTGATTCAAGGCTTCTTGAATTGGAAGAGGAACTACAAAGGATCAAGTGGGACATCGTCGGGCTAAGTGAGGTAAGGAGAAAAGGAGAAGATCTCATTGAACTGAAAAGTGGACATCTCTTCTATTATCGTGGGACAGATACTGGCAGAACTAGTGGTGTTGGATTTATAATAAACAAGAAACTGAAGGATAAAGTGGTAGAAGTTGAAAGTTCCTCTGACAGAGCTGCACGACTCGTTATCCAACTATCGAGAAGATACCAGGCTCAGATTATTCAAACTTATGCACCCACCACAAGTCATCCTGAAGAAGAAATTGAAGAATTTTATGAGGAAATTCGTCATCTAAATAATAAAGGTAAGCAGCACTTGAAGATAATTATGGGAGATTTCAATGCAAAAATAGGGCACCGGCAACAGAATGAAACTTCAGTAGGTAAATTTGGTCACGGCAACAGAAACCAGCGTGGAAATACTCTCGTTGAGTTTGCAGAGGCAGAAGGATTTTTCATCTTGAATTCCTTTTTCAAGAAAAAGCCACACAGGAAATGGACATGGAGACATCCAATTGGGACGACAAGTGAAATTGATTTTATTATGTGTAACAAAAAATTCATCATCGAAGACTGCAGTGTGCTGAACAAGTTCAACACAGGTAGTGACCATAGATTGGTGAGATGTAAGATGCACCTCAACACTAAACTGGAACGTGGCAAGCTCATAAGACAAACAGAATGTATTGACATAACCAACCTTAAAAAACACCATAATACTTTCAAGTTGGAACTGAAGAACAGATTCTCTGCTTTAGAAGGCCTAACATCGGAAGAAGTGGATATTTCGGAAGTTAACAGAAAAGTAACCAAAGCTCTTATGGAAACAGCAACAAAATTAGCTGGGTCTAAGAACAAGTTGCATGTAAACAAATTATCAGGAAAAACCAAAATGTTGATGCAAAAAAGAAGAGAGATGAGGACAACTAAAGAAGATGTGACTTCCAAAGTGGAATATATAGAGCTATGCAAGACAGCACGAAAAAGTATCACTGAAGACGTAAGGAAATTCAACTGTGAGCTAGTGAGGAAAGCAATTGAAAACAACCAAAGCCTAAAGATAGCAAAGGGACATGTCAGTAAGGGAAGAAAACAGATTATGGCTCTGAGAAAAGAAGATGGTTCTATAACAAGAAATAGAGGCGAAATTTTGACAAGAGTGAAAGATTTCTACTCCAAATTATATGAAAGGGATGATACATGTACTCCAGACATCATGAAAGGTACCAGAGTTCTTCCAGTCCTCCCAGCAGAAGTTGCTCATGCAATCAAAAACATGAAGCGGGGGAAAGCTCCAGGAGAAGATGGAATTACTATAGACATCATACAAGAAGCAAGTGGAGAAATTGAAACAGTACTCGCCCAAATTTTCACTCGATGCCTTAATGAAGGGAAGATTCCTGAGGATTGGAACAATGCTACAATGATCCTGCTACATAAAAAAGGTGACACTGAGGATCTCAGGAACTACAGACCTATCAGCCTCCTATCAGTGGTTTATAAAATCTTCACTAAAGTTCTTTCACACCGCTTGAAGGTAACACTGGACATGGCTCAACCGAGAGAACAAGCTGGATTCAGGAGTGGCTACAGCACAATAGATCATATCCACGTACTGAGAGAACTAATTGAAAGAGCGAGGGAATATGAACTTCCATTGTGCATGGCTTTTATCGATTATGAAAAAGCCTTTGATTCGGTGAAACCATCAGCAGTTACCACGGCTCTGAAATCCTGCGGTATTGAAGATGCATACGTTAATATTATTAATAACATCTATGAAAATGCAAGTGCAAAGATTAGGCTGTTTGAAAATACAACACACATAAAAATTGGAAAGGGAGTGAGACAAGGTGACACCATATCTCCGAAGCTCTTTAATGCCACATTGGAAAATGTCTTTCAATCACTGAACTGGGAAAACAAAGGGATAAAGATTAATGGAGATTATCTAACCCACCTTCGTTTTGCTGATGACGTAGTCATTTTTGCAACTACCCCATCAGAGCTGCAGAGTATGATCCAGGAACTTTCTGACAAGAGTAAAGAAGTGGGATTAAAAATGAACTTTGAGAAGACGAAAGTGATGTTCAATGCTTTTACAAGAAATGAAGATTTATCGATTGATGGAGAACAACTGGAGATAACAGATAAGTACGTTTATCTTGGACAGCAGATATCAAGTGAGGGTCACATTGATGAAGAAATTAATCGGCGTACAAAACTTGCCTGGAGAGCTTTTGGAAGAAACAGCATAATTTTCAAAAGCAATATGCCATTATGTCTTAAAAGAAAAGTGTTTGATCAATGCATCCTTCCAGTGCTTACGTATGGTGCAGAGACGTGGACCTTAACTAAAAGAGACATACAAAGGCTGCAGACAACTCAAAGAGGCATGGAGAGGTGCATGCTTGGTATAACGAGGAGAGATAAGAAGAGGAACTCGTGGATCCGAAAAATGACGAGAGTGGAAGACATCATGATCAGAGTTAAATCCCTGAAATGGCAATGGGCTGGACATACTGCCAGAAAGACAGATCATCGATGGACAGCCGAAATTTTAGATTGGATTCCAAGGGACAGGAAAAGACCCAGAAAAAGACCACATGGGAGATGGGTGGATGAAATTCGTAAATATGCGGGAGTGACATGGAGGAGACTGGCACAAGACAGACCGTTGTGGAGGAAACTTGGGGAGACCTTCGTCCAGCAGTGGATTGATAATGGTTGACAATGATGATGATGATGACATAATAGGGGCTTAACTACAGGAAAAATATTTTCAAATAAATATAAGATGAAATATTTTTCAAAAAATAAGTGTCACCCACACTCACACACAGGTTTTATTTTCTCGATATTTTCAAAATTATCCAAAAAAAAAAGAATATGTCTGCTCGACATGAGGTGTGAGTAGTTTTCTTTTGGAAAAGCACATCATAAAGAATGAATTGAGACAATTTTCTAACAGTTTTTATTTAAATTCAGCTGTATACAATCATAATGCTCTGAATCTGTAATGAAATTCGTGTAACGTTTAAAGCAATCACATGTAACACCACCGCTATCCGGAATCGAAACTGTTTTCTGTATAACTTACCTTAAATTTTTTTAAAGACAAGCTGTTTTCTATAATCTTAAATTGAAATACAATGAGCTATCTATGTAGGATATTGATAGTAGATCTCTGTATCATATTTTGTAACCCCATGAACTTTCTACAGAGGTAAACCTGGAAATTTAACATGCTTTCAATATACCTTTTTCTTTAGGTGGATTATTGATTTTTAAATTATTTACAGTTTAGTGGAGAACCCACAACAACCCGTGTGATCACTAACCTTTGACCACGCTCCTATTACTGACATGACTTTAAAGCCCTTTATCTTTACATCAGGAATTATTATTATTTTCCTCCTGGAAATCTGATCTTCAGTAGAGGATTTTAGGAAGGGAGTGTCTGATCCCAGGTCTTAAACAATCCTTAGAAATAGGAAGCTGGGAGATTTGGCTAGAGTACCCGATAGGAAAGTGACACGGAATCGAAGTAGAAAGGAAGAGGAAGACGCCCCTATTTATTACCGGGTTCTGACGGCTTAACGTGCCCATCCGAAGAACGGCGAATATTTAGTGGCCCGAGCGTTCGTACTTGGCTGGGATCGAACCAGAGGTCTTCTCCGTGGCAGTCACCAACGTTGACCGCTATGCTAACCGCGCCATTTTCCTCCTGAAAAGTAAAAAGTAGTGTTATATTAATATAAATTTTAGAAACTTTTGATAAATGCTATTCAACATCTTTACTTCAGTTTGATGATTCATTAAATAAAAATCTAATACTGGGGATGTAAACATGTTGTTGCACTTTTGAAGGCGTTTTCCAAATTTCGAGTTATTTTGTGTCCTAATAGCTATAACTTTTCTACACTGACGGAAAAAATCCCAACACCACGAAAAAATAGTTGTAAAGGAATGAAATGGCGACAATATATTTTATAGGTAATATATTTATTCCATTAAGGTTTCAAGATCACAGCTTAATGTAAGAGCGAGAAGAGACATTTTAAATGTCAAATGCTGGTACATTAATAACCGGTGTAACCGCCAGAATGTTGAATGCAAGCACTCAAACTTTCATGCATTGTGTCGTACAGGTGCTGGATGTCAGTTTGTGGGAAGGAGTTCCATGCCTGTTGCACTTGGTCGGTCAATACAGGGACGGTTAATGCTGGTTGGGGGTGACGCTGGAGTTGTCGTCCAATGTTGTCACATACGTGTTCGATTGGAGAAAGATACAATGATCTAGCAGGCCACGGCAACATGTCGACACTCTGTAGAGCATGTTGGGTTACAACAGCGGTATGGGGGCGAGCCTTATCCTGTTGAAAAACACCCCCTGGAATGCTGTTCATGAATGGCAGCACAACAGGTTAAATCACCAGACCGACGCACAACCGTTCCGTCAGGGTGCGTGGGATAACCACGAGAGTGCTCCTACTCTCATAGGAAATTGCTCCCCAGACCATAACTCCAGGTGTAGGTCCAGTGTGTCTCGGACGCAGACAGGTTGGTTGCAGGCGCTCACCTGGCCTCCTTCTAACCAACACACGGCCATCACTGGCACCCAGGCAGAACCGGCTTTCAACGGAAAACATAACAGATCTCCACTCCGTCCTCCAATGAGCCCTAGCTTGACACCACTGACGTCGCAAACGGCAGTGGTTTGGAGTAAGTGTAATGCACGCTACAGGTCGTCTGGCTCGGAGCTGTCCTTCAAGTAACCGATTTGTAACAATTCGTTGTGTCATTGTGGTGGCAACTGCAGCTCGAATTGCTGCCGCAGACGCAGTACGATGCGCCACGGCCATACGCCGTACACGGCGGTCTTCCCTCTCAGTAGTGCCCCGTGGCCGGCCGCAACCTGGTCTTCTTGGGGCAGTACTTTCTGTTTACCACCGCTGCCAACAATCATGCACAGTGGCTACATTCCTGCCAAGTCGTTCTGCAATATTGCGGAAAGAAAACCCACCTTCTCGTAGCCCTATTACACGACCTCGTTCAAACTCTGTGAGCTGTTGAGAATAGCTTCTTCGTCTTCTTAAAGGCAGTTTTGACTAACATCAACACCCTACGTCGAATCTGAACGATAACTAACGCTCACGAACGTTACAGCGCGTATTTACAGCAAACCTGCTTTGCATGTTCCGAGGGGCGCTACTAGTGCCACACGTATGCGCCGAGCGCGAAATTTGCATAGACGTCATCTTACAGATGTACTCTCACCGCCTAGCAACTGTCGTTTATCTAACATAACCCCTTCTTGGTTTTCGGATTTTTTTCCGTCAGTGTATATTCAAATCTCTCCGGAGTCTATTTTCGAATTAGTTCTCACAGATATTCACTGCCGTATTTTGAAGCAGCAAAACCACTTTATTATTAGCAGACAAATACAAAGTGTTTTGCTCTACCGCCTTAGCTTTTATTCTATTTTAATTGCATGTGTTGAGGAAACATTGTAACACGTAGAAATTATGCTTGGGTTCAAATGTTACATATATTACTGCAGAATTACTTAAGTCAGCTTAATTACAAAGGTGATGTTTCGATGACGTAAAAGAACACTCAGTATATAAAGCATTAGAGACAGGAGTTATGGGCACTTAACATGGGCATCTCCGGCGCCAAGTGGAACACCACAAAACCAAAGGCACGTGATAAATAGTCAGACAGCAAGGCATCCCAAGTGTGTATCATAATCAAAGTACAAAGGTGGACGTGGTAATCTCTACGGATTTGATCCTAGGCGCACTGGCCGCGCAAGACAGGTGGATCATACTAACGCCGAAGTGGTAAGATCTCTAGAGTTCTCGAAGGCAACCAAATCAAGTGTGCTGTTGGCGTGCGGGTCCCAGCGGAGGTGCACTTGACACAAAATTGGTAACCAAAGAGGTTGTCCAGTGGATTGAGACTCTGCAATTCCCTGATTTACGGCTGACGGAGCTTCAGGATCCACTGACGCGAGTTGTGTTGCACGCAGCAGATTTACCTTTGGGAGTTAAAGGGTCTGCCGCGTGCCGCAATAATTTTAGACCGTATAGATTTCGTGGCGTATTAATAAGTAAATTAAATTCCGGAAGCAAGTAAAAAGTATGGTATTGAAATTTCTTTGATGAACCTGTTTTCTTTGCTAAAGACCTGCGCTGAAAGAAATTTTAACCACCTGTAAACACATCCATTCCCTCTCTCATGAACTCTTGAATCTTGATATTGTAGCCATACTTCTTAGAGTTTGTAAAGTGATATCTTTCCAGTGTGAAATGAGCATACAACAGCCTCGGATTCTTCATCATGAAGTGAGAACTCAAACAAGAAGTACTTTCAATTAATGTTTATTGCCACTTTTTAAAAATTAACAAAGGTTAATTAATTTTAAAAAATTGACGACTCTGAGCAAAAAAAACAAAACAAAGCAGTATCTGGACGCCTACTTCAGAATCATAAAACAAGCTTCTAATTTACTACAACTGTTGATGATCATATCTCTTTCCTAATTAAGTTGCACCATGCGACTTACATTTTTCGACATATACTTCTGCACATATTTCACACTCAAAATTAATGATTATGATTTCATTCACCCAGTTTATTAGTAGTACCTAACTGACATCTCTGGCGAGAAATATCATTTGATCTTAATATTTACAGTGTCATTAAAAATCTGTGATTAAGCAGACTCTTATTTTACGAAAAAGAACAGGAATTTACATAACACTAAAGTTATGAGGGAATACCCAATAAAACATAAGGATGGAAATCCTAACTTAGTGTTTCTCCAGACGTCAACACTTGGTTTGCATTCTAGGTTCCTGTTACTCGTGATCAGAAAAGTTCAAAACTTCGTCTATGACACTAGCTACCGCTTCCAGTTGGACGTCACGAGAAGAGGGTCCCTCCTTTACTCGTCTGCGCGTATCGACGGCGTGCTCCAAATTCCGCCGCACAAGGTATGGCTGTTACCTTCGTCGCTTTTGCCGTTTGTCGCCATTGCACTCAGGAGTACTGCTTTTTGCCATCATAGTGTCTCAACCCCCAGAGTGTTATGCGTTCTCTTATGTCAATGGGTTAGAACTGCAGCGTTCTCATGGCCGAAGACTTGGCTGAGACCTGTGTGAAATCTGGCTTCAGGCAGGCTACACGGGAAGTAGCATATGTTCTCAAAACTCAAAGGATATGGCTTCACATGGCAGAATACTCTTCCTCTGGCGTTCCATGACAGAAAACAAATGCTCTCTATTTCTTTCGACAATTTTCCGCAAATATTTAGGGATCCTCCTACTTACATTTAATCTTACACTGGCTGCATCCAAGCAAAAGGGAACGCAGGCCTTCACAAAATTTAAACGCTTACCCGGAGTTCACTGGTCGCCAAATTAGCACAAAGCCAACTGATTCGTTAGGGGCTAACAAGAGCGCCGGTTAATTTCCCTATCCCTAACAAATCGACGATGCGGAGAAAGTTCCTGGAAATTCTTACGGGTGATGATGCAACCCCGAGCGCAATAAATTTTGCCATTATAAACGTGTCTCGGCTAGTGCCAGCCAGCCGGTTGATCGTCTGAGCCAATTGAGAAGACGAAACTCCCTGACACATTCACAGTCATCATATGCTATCCTTATGCATTACTCAAAGCCTCCGGCAGTCTTGGCGACTCCATGCAGACCCCCTCTTCATGCAATTCAAACTATCCGGTGGAATCCTATTCAAGGAATCGAGTGCGGGTGGAATTTCGCTCAGACTTCTGGCCTCCAACAATACCCCATCTCGATGCTTTAACTGCCTTGACTAAACCACCCACCTCTTGATGCTACGAACTTCTCCCTCTATATCGATCGCCATCAGGATGGGTTGAAGGGAGCTGATGGGGTGAAACAAGGAACACACTTTCTCTTCCGAACAACCTCAACACAGACCAGACACAAGAAAAGATAAAATATAAAAGAAAGCGAAATTAATTTTGGAATGCCCAAATTTCCGAATATGAAGATTTGGACTAAAATTTTGTTAATTAGGAATGGGGTCAGGATTAATGTATGACCTCGCGTCCGCGAGCGCTGTAACATTGCCGCAAGCATACCATCGACTGACGTACCAGCGCCAAGAAAGCAAGCATCGGACGACAACACGCTATGTATGATAGCGGTTGAAGTAAAATATCCAGACTCGTACCCACCGACAGCTTGGTAACGGTTGCTATAATCACATCCCGGACTAAGGAGAGTCAGCAAACAAACAGCACGGCGAGAGCAGACGACTTGCTCAAGGGCCACTGCTGAATGTTTCTTATAAGAAATTAAGCCTCGCGTTGTGTTGGGAAAGTCAAAACTAGACCTCGACTGAATGAAAACGCGTTGTGTGGTCAGATGTCTACCTCGATCTGACGGGGGGGGGGGAATCGAGTGTGCGTTTTGCATCGACAGTATGTAGCCATTCCCCGTCGTTCCCGGTCGGTTCTGTTCCAGGCGATTCTAGCTCTGTGATGGAATGGAGACTTCTCATGGGCAACATTAGGTTCCTTAGGGTATCTGGTGAGGTCCTTAATGGCTGCGCGCAACTATCATGTGCTGCTGATCCGGTGCACGATTTTCATAGTTCGCGGATGACCTGTTTCAGCAAACGAGTCAGCTGCCCCACCTCACAAAAACCACCCAGACATCGCTTGAGGAACACTCATCTGGGTTTGGAACCATCCCTTGGCACCTAAGGTCCCCGGCTTTAAACCCTGTGGAAACACTTTGGGGTCCCCCGGAGCGTAACATCAGATACACGAATCCTGGAGTGGCGTCTCGGGCAGAGTTGTGTAAAATACTGCAAAAGGCGTAGATGGCATTACCCCGAGAATCCCTCTGACATCTTGTGGAGTGAATCCCTCGCTTCGTACAGGATGCTATTCGCTCTAGAGGGAACCCAACACTCTATTTGGTAGGTAACTCCAATGATTTGTCCATTGAGTGCATATCTTATTGGCCGTACTTCAAAATACTTTATAATGATTACTGTTGTACTCTTATTTGTTACCAAGATACATATACAATCGTTGTCAAAAGTCCTGCACCAATAGACCGAAAGTCAATTTTGATGTTTGACGTTAACTTACACAGTAGTGATAAAGTCAGGAATGCATATTATTCACAATTTTAATGTAAAGGTTATGCTGAATTCAAATATTTTTACAGAATGTTATTACCAGTAATAGAAGTGAAGTTACAAGCAAAAGTACAGCGTACAGTCATAAAAAGTAACTAATAGTGCAATTTGTGAAATTAGTGTACAATGCATTTAACGTAAAATTATTGTACAATACATTATTGAAAACTGCAGGACACCTGAAATAACTTACCAAAAAGCAAAATACGCTTCAATATATAATTGAATAACCACGGTTTTTTAGTAACAAAGTGCACCTTCTTAACACGCAGCTAATGAGCTTCTCTATTTGTCCATCGGTGATAACACGGTGCAAAAATTGTTGCTAAATGAGGCTGTGATCATTCCATTATATTGCACAACATTATAAGAGTTGCAGAAATAGGATGTGTAGGAAACAGAAAAACAACAGGTCAACCAAGGCTGTGCACTGAACGTGATGATTGTATGTTGATCCGTCGTTCCTTAAAATCAAAGTTTAAAACAGCCACTGATTTACGAATTGAGTAGGTTAATGAAGTAGGCATTTATGCATCTGCACGTACAGTTTGTCGTAGGCTACAAGAAAACGGACTGATTGCGCGAAAAGACGCACAAAAACCCTACTTTACTAAACAACAACTGCTCAAAAGATTTGCTTGGACCAAGGCACACAAGAATTGGACTGTTGATGAATGGAAAAATTTACTTTTTAGTGATGAAACAACTGTTATTATTTCCACTAATAATGGAAATAATTATGTACGTCGTCAGGCTGGTGAAAGATTATTTCAGCTAACCACTCAACATAGACATGCTGCACCAACCCAACAATGAAGCATGCACAGTCGGTGGTGTTATGGTACTTTAATTCAGATACTGGTGTTGTTGTTATGTTATGATACTTTAATTCAGATACTGGTGTTGTTGCTATGTTATGATACTTTAATTCAGATACTGGTGTTGTTGTCATGTTATGGTACTTTTCTTATTTTAGTTAGTGGTGGTTTCTGCACTTTTTTGATGGCACATTGAATGGATCGAAACATGTGAATATTTTGGAGTCCAAATTGGTACCATCTGACAAGACATGGGTTTGCGGAATTTTATCTTCCAGGACGATAATTGGCCATGTCATCGGTAAAAGTTGGTTGACGAGTGGTTTAATCTAAAATTTATAAGAAAATTAAGTGGCCGGTACAGTCGCCGGATTTTAATCCCATAAAGTATCTGTGGGTCAGATTGAAGCAAAAGATCCTTCAACGAGGACCCACATCTAAAACAGCATTAATTGAGTCTGTAAAGGCCGTATGACACAGTGTTATCACCAATGGTCTACTACAGAAGCTCATTAATTCCATGCCAAGAAGGTGAATTTGTTCCTAAGAAACCGCGGTTATCCAATTAAATATTAATTCGTATTTTGCTTGTTGGCAAATTATTTCATATTTCCTACAAGTTTCAATAATGGCATGTACAGGAATTTTATGTTACATGCATCGTACTAGAATTTCACAAATTCCACTATTTGTTGCTTTTTATGACTAGACGCTTTACTTTTGCTTGTAACTTCTCTTCTATTACTGATAAAAACATTCGGTAAGAACACTTGAATTCAGCATAAAATATCCTTCAAAACGATGTATAATACACTGAAGATCAATTTTAATTAGATATACCTGTCTAGTAACGTTTAGCACCACCTTTCCCCCTGATGACGGCGGCAATTCGTCTCGGCATGGACTCAACAAGACACCAGAAGCTTTGGGAAGCCATACGGATTCACGACCCTTGAACAAGCTGCCACTGTTCACGAAGATTGGATACTCTTGATGGCATCCCAGATGTGCTCGATGGGATTGAGGTCAGGTGACCTAGCTGGCCAAAGAAGCTAGGTCACGTCAGTGGTGTTTATCCAATCATTAGGATACTATTCGGGAGCAATGGCACGGTGCATTTTCTTGTTGCAGATAGAGGTCCCTAGTGAGATGTTGAAGACGCACAAACCGGAACAAATGGTCGTCCACGATATCCCGGGAACGTTGACATCTGAGGAACAATGTCACACGTACCAGGGGTCCCATTTCAGTCCAAGCAAACAGTCCCCAGACGAGAATGCCACCCCCACCAGCTTGAAGAGTACACTGCTGGCAAGAAGGATCCATCGCTTCATGTGGTTTGCGCCGTACTCGTTTCCTGCCATCCGCATGTAACAACGTGAATCTCGACTCATCAGTCCAGGCAACATTTTCCCACATGTCTAGGGTCCAGTGGCGATGTCCCCGTGCCCATGCAAATCTCTTCACCCTGTGATGTGCGTTCAGCAGCGGTACCTTCGTAGGACGAAGGTTTCTGTACCCCATAGTGAGGAGATGGTTCTGGATGGTGTGGCTGCTTACACGTTTTTGTGCACCAGCGTTAAATTGCCGAGTGATTTCTTGCACTGTAGCTCGTCCATCCGCTGTTACAATGCGAGCTAGCCGACGATGACGCAGCTCATCCACACGCTGTTGTCCACGGCAGTTGGCCCTTGCAAGGATGGTTGTACCGGATTCGATGTACTCACGGTGCACGTGCACACCGAAAGCGATTCGGAAGAGGAATGAGGGCGAAAGTCTGTGGGCAAGCAGACAAATAAACCACCAATGTAAATACCTTGTAAATACACTTTTTGCTATCTCTTAATGTTGTGAGTCCTAAGCATGAGGACAGTGCATACATGTGTGTAGATGTTTTGTTAAAGAAAATAAAGGGAAATTATTTCCCCCCCCAAAAAAAAAATTTTCGAGGGCAAGGAATCTTCCAGTCAACCCTAAATTAATGAACGACCTATCCCGCCAGACAGAGCGGGAATCCAGATAAGGTATGCTAGGTCGCCTGCCAGCACGTCACCGCAGGCTGGTCTCTGGGCCACGGGGGTGGCTAGTGTCCGAACTGGCGTCTTAGGGCAGGATAATTGTCGCAACATGTCAAAATAAAATCCAAGGGGCTCAATTAGTCTCCGTGGAGCCAAGAAAGATTGGCGAAACGGGACAATGAAATCAGTATTTTACTCACGGTGCATCCGTGACACAGTGGCTCGTGAAAATCCCAGTGCCTGCACGACTTCTGAGATGGAGTGACGCATTCGTCGGGCCCCGACAATTTACACAAGATCAAATGCGCTTAGATCCTTCGTCTTACCCATGATGCGTCTGAAACTTACCGGTTCCCGTCGCATCACTCTTTATATTGTCGGATTACTGCATATGTCATGTCGTTTCCCTTTACAGGCACGCCCACAGCGCCACATTTGCATAACGCCAGCTGTCTCTAATTCAATTGCTCTTCAGTGTATGTATTCCTGACTTTGCCATTACGCTGTATAAGTTGGCTTTAAACATCAAAATTTGTCTTTTGGTTTACTGGTGAACATTTTTTCGGCAAGACTGTAGATCTCCTTGTGATATGTGTTGCTCAGCACGAATTTGTTACATCTTTTGTAGAGCTCATCATTATTTCTATGATTTAAAAATATTGAATTCCGAAGCAGAATAACTATTACTGCTGAAATAACACACCTGATCGGTAACAAACCATTAAATACTACACTGAGGCCTTTCTCTTACCCGAATGAACATTTTCTTTGAAGTTTCGGAACTTCAAGTACTATGTTTTATAAATCAAAGGAACTAGACATGATTTCAGTTAACCGCTCAGCTTAGGTCCTGAACTTCCTAACACTCACAGCGATAACCAAACCATGTTTTATTTAGGCTACGGTGTGGCGAAATTTCCAACATCTTGTTTCTCTCAGTAAGTTAAGTAAAATGGTGCTGACGACTCAACTGCACGACGCGACGTAGTGAAAAGATTCCCGAATGTACCAAATTCTTTTAACTAAAGACTAAGTGTTAAAGTGCTCCTCTGGAACGTAAAATCTGAGTAAGGTAATCAATTTTTAAGAAAATTATAGTTTTGTTTGATATGCAATATGGATCCTTACCATTTGAAAACTTTGACCTTGATCCTACATGGCGGATTTCAAGATGGCAGACATATTCCGGAAATAGCCTGAAAGATAGGCTCCTTCACCGATTCTTGCTGGGGTATTCAGATATTTCATTGTCCCTCGCGTTTCTGAAATACAAGTGTGTCCTGCGAGATTTGACTCACCACGTATACTTATACACTATCTACCAACAAGTAATAGGACACCCTTGCAATCGACGATATTTGCGGTCCTGATACAAGTCACGGCTGACGCCGGTAAATATTGTGTGGGAAACAACAAAACAACCAGTCGAATGCAAGATGCCACGCAATTCGGAGATCTTTGATTTCGAGAAAGGTGTAATCGTAGGGAATCACAGAAATGGCCGATCCATACGTGACATATCCAGCAAGTTGAAGTACCCAAAATCGACAGTGGCCTACGTGATTGGCAAGTGGAAGATGAGAGGTGACTGTCGGAATGTACCCCGACCCGGCAGACCCACAAAACTGGGAGTTAGAGACCGACGGGTGCTGGCCAGAGAAATTCGGAAGAACCGCACCAAATGAATGGGCCACATCCACGAGGAGTTTCAACAGGCATCCGGGAGGGTTCTTTCGTGTAATACCTTCCCCAAGGAAGCCCATCTGCTCGGTTATCATGGACGTGCTGCCTCCCACAAGCTTTTGATCACCAAGTCCAATAGCGCTGCTCGGCTAACGTGATGCAAAAAACGTCGACAGTAGACCGTTCAACAGTGGAAACACGTTCTCTGGAGCGACGTATCAAGGTTCACCCTCTACCGTTCGGATGGCAGGGTCTGGGTTTAGCGTCTGCCTGGAGAGCACCTCCTGCCGGAAAGTATTGTGCCAACTGTTAAGTTCGGCCGCGGTGGAATTATGCTATGGGGGTGTTTCTCCTGGTATGGCACGGGACCTTTGGTCGCAATTCCGGGTAGACTCAACGCCGAGATCTACTGCACCATTTTGGATGACCATGTGCTTCCTACGTTGTGCCATATTTACGTGGTGGTCCCTTGTTACTTTCAGAATGACAATGCTACCTGTCATGTTGCGAGATCCACCATGGCTTGGTATGGTGACAATGGGGTTAATCGAATGGACTGGCCTGCGCAGAGCCCGGACCTTAACACTATCGAGCACCTCTGGGACGAGTTGGAGCGTCGACTTAAGGGGTACCCCCACCGTCCGAAATCGGTGAAGGAATTGACCTGTCTTCTCCAAGCCGAGTGGAAAAAAACTACCGCTAGCCGTTGTACAACGCCTGTTTGAGAGTATGCCCCGGAGGGTCGCAGCTGTAATCGCCGCTAGTAGAAGCTCCATTAACTATTGAAGGTGATTAAACTTCGTTTTCTTTGCTATCACAAGTGTCCAATTCCGTGTTGGTAGATAGCGTATATGATGCGTGCAAAAAGAGTTGCAATGTGTAAGATATGGCTACCTACAATTTCAAATGCATTATTTGCACTTTTAGTACATAGAGCCATGCACTCTCGCGTGAATAAGTTTAATATGCCTGTGTTTCTCTTCCTCTGAATTTTGTGCTAAACCTACCTCATTGACAGCCGGGCTGACTGTTTTTACCTCTCCCTTCGAAAGGGTGGAGCAAACTGCCACTGATTTACAGCCACGATAACAGAAACAATGGAATTAGGCTGATGGTTTCCTCCCCCTGGGAATGGCAGGAAGGTGTTCCAACTTCCCTTTCTGAGGAATGCGCGCAGACAACACCGGTAAAGAGAATCGTGCAAAAAATATGTTTTTCTATGTTATCAACGTTTCACGTAGAATGTTAGTTTCGTAGCGATTCTAATTGCTTCCTTCAGATTATAAACAAACGTAACAAAAACTCCAGCTACCAATCAAAAACTAAGCTTTTATTTACTAAGAATTACTGTAACCTTGATTTCTCGTGAAATTAGTTTTCGTCGTTTATTGACTTTAGTTTTCTAAGCCCCTTTTTTTAAATTGAAAAAAAAAACGAAAAAAAAACCGTTCGCATTGGTTCAGTGTACAATACTTTCGGCGAACGTGAATTTTTTGTCACACTTAAAAAATGCGAAACAAATTAACCTCATTCCCTTCAGACAGAAAGATCTTGATTCAGCGATCCTATGAAAAAAATCGTGGTGTTGGAGGATTGAAGTTTCATAATTCTTTGAGCTGAACGGTTTCAATGTCTTTTGTGCGATGTTCTCACCATTGTAATGCGTGTTATACACACAACAGTCATCAGCGATTGAAATAAATCCTGAGTATTCTCAACGTTTGCACTTTAAAAAAATCAAAAAAATTATAAGCACACAATGAATAAAAAACCAAAAAACCAAAACAATATGTGTCGATCTGAGAAACGAGAACTAAATTGAATCAAAAGGATAGAACACAAATGAACCACATTATTCTTTGAAATACGTTATCACAACTTGACTTTTCACACGGCTGAGTAAATGTTTATCTTATTTACAGTGGGATGTGTAATTGGGTGTAGGAGAACTGGCCAGCCGGAGAACAAGCCACAAAAATTTTAAGGGATGGCATAAAAATTTCGTTTTTGACCGCTTGGTGGCAACGATCCCCAGAGGTTGGTTATCTGAGTCATATAAAGTTTCCGTAATTTCGTCTTTTCTTAATTGCGATAATTAATGTAGTTCTTTTTAAAACATGTTTATGATCTACAACTCAACAAAAGATTTCAGGGTTTTCAAATTACAAGTCAGCAAATTGTCTGAGCGCATATGCTGACTCAGAAAACCTGTCGAGGGTGGGGGCAGTGTTTGTTTCATGCATACATCCAGGGGGCGAAGCCCTCCGGGAAACGACTATTACTACCCACCCGGAAACCTTTTAGGTTGCTGAACCAAATTTTAATAAATTCAGGATATGATGAAAAAGGAAGTTTCGTTTCTTTTTATGCTACAAATATTTATCTAATTACATTTTTTTAAATATTTGTTCAAATGGTACTAGTTATAATTTATTTTATCAAAAGTGTATTATGACGCATGATATTCTTCAAAATATATAAGTAGACTAATCATACCTAATTGTCGGGGAATCGTGGTTCAGGAACAAGAGTGCGTTGAATGCATTTTATAGATAAAAATTTCAAGCCTGCGGACACCACCTTCCCCTCCTTTACTGGAAAAAGTTTGCTTTTCCTGAAATGTTTGAAGAATTAATTACTATACCAGGGATGTATATAGAATTTTTCTTCGGACGGGGGAGAAAAAGGAAGTTTTTGAAATCCACCATCTGAAACAAAATTAAAGATAAAGAAAAATTGAAGAAAAATTAAAGCACTTTTTTTTTCTAATGTAAATTGATATATTTTATAAAATTAAGGCATTTTTTTCTAATGTAAGTCGCATTTTAACCAAAAAATGAGAGGGGGCAAGGCCCCCTCTAAATGCGCCCTTCTGCTAGATATATAGTAATTACTTCTATATATTAAATATAGTAGTTAAATTATATATATAGCAAATGAAAAACTTGCCCTCTAACGTTCCATTTGCCCCTCACTCCCCGAAATTTTGAGGCTACTTCTCCAGTTGGCAGTTCTCCTCTTGTCAGTACGCCGGGTACCAGTTCTCCGCTTTGTTTTCAGTCCTCTGGTGGGGATGATATCAAAATTTTAAAATATAAAGAAATTCTGGTCCGATCGGGAGATTTTCATTGTTTACAAGCTACAATTGGACACATTATCTGAGGGAATGTGCCTACTCAGCACACCTGTGGGGAAGGGAGAATTACCTTAAATATAAAATATAGATTATTTTGGTCCGATAGGGAGATTTTTAAATGACTTCACAAGCTACAACTCAAGAAATTATCTGAGGGCATGTGCCTACTCAGGAAACCTGTCTGGGGAGGGGGTGGGTTAATACCAAAAGTGTAAAATATGAAGATTACCGGTCCGATTGGGTGACTTTCAGCATTTACTAGCTACAATTCGACACATTATCTGAGAGCATGTGCTAACGCATATTACAATTTTGGTATCACCCCCTCCCCCGTCAGGTTTCCTGCGTGGGCACATGCCCTCAGTTAATATACCGAATTTGTAGCTGGTAAATGCTGAAAATCTCCCGAATAGACCAGATTTGCTTTATATTTTTCACATTTGGTGTACCCTAGCCCCCCCCCTCTGACGGGTTTCCTGAGGCAGCACATATCCTGATATACACTGACGGAAAAAAATCCAACACCAAGAAGGGGTTGTGTTAGATAAACGACAGTTGGTAGGCGGTGACAGTACATCTGCAAGATGACGTCTATGCAAATTTTGCGCTCGGCTCATACGTGTGGCGCTAGTAGCGCCATTCGGAACATGCAAAGCAGGTTTGCTGTAAATACTCGCTGTAACGTTCGTGAGCGTTAGTTATCGTTGAGATTCGACGTAAGGTGTTGATGTTAGTCAAGAATGCCTTTAAGAAGACGAAGAAGCCATTATCAACAGCTCACTGAGTTTGACCGAGGTCGTGAAATAGGGCTACGAGAAGGTGGATCTTCTTTCCGCAATATTGCAGAACGACTTGGCAGGAATGTAACCACTGTTCATGATTGTTGGCAGCGGTGGTTAAGGGAAGGTACTGTCTCAAGAAAACAGGGTTTCGGCTGGCCACGTGGCCCTACTGAGAGGGAAGACCGCCGTGGTGCATCGTACTGAGTCTGCGGCAGCAATTTGAGCTGCAGTTGCCACCACAGTGACACAACGAACTGTTACAAATCGGTTACTTCAAGGACAGCTCCGAGCCAGACGCCCTGTAGCGTGCATTCCACTTACTCCAAACCACTGCCGTTTGCGACGTCAGTGGTGTCAAGTTAGAGCTCATTGGAGGACGGAGTGGAGATCTGTTGTGTTTTCTCTTGAAAGCCGGTTCTGCCTGGGTACCAGTGATGGCCGTGTGTTGGTTAGAAGGAGGCCAGGTGAGCGCCTGCAACCAACCTGTCTGCGGCCGAGACACACTGGACCTACACCTGGAGTTATGGTCTAGGGAGCAATTTCCTATGACCGCTGGAGCAGTCTCGTGGTTATCCCACGCATCTGACGGCACAGTTGTACGTCGTTCAGGTGATTCAACCTGTTGTGCTGCCATTCATGAACAGCATTCCAGAGGGTGTTTTCCAACAGGATAAAACGCGCCCGCATACCGCTGTTATAACCCAACATGCTCTACAGAGTGTCGACATGTTGCCGTGACCTGCTAGATCAACAGATCTTTCTCCAATCGAGCACGTACGGGACATCATTGGACGACAATTCCAGCGTCAGCCCCAACCAGCATTAACCGTCCCTGTATTGACCGACCAAGTGCAACAGGCATGGAACTCCATCCCACAAACTGACATCCAGCACCTGTACGACACAATGCATGAACGTTTGCATGCTTGCATTCAACATTCTGGCGGTTACACCGGTTATTAATGTACCAGCATTTCACATTTAAAATGGCTCTTCTCGCGCTTACATTAAGCTGTGATCTTGAAACATTAATCGATTAAATATGTTACCAATACAAATGTATTGCCGCCATTTCATTCCTCTACAACTAATTTTTCCTGGTGTTGGGATTTTTTTCCGTCAGTGTATTTTGTTGACTCGTAGGTTGTAGATGCTGAAAATCTCGCGATCTGACGAAAAATTCCTTATATGTCATATTTTAGGTTTCAAGCACCCCCCCCCCCACCCCGATAACCTGGGTTTGCACATACTCGCAGATAATTTGTTTAACTGTAGTTTGTAGAAAAATATCATAAATAAGAAAATGCGAAATTATGGAAATTTTATGTGTGTCAGGTAACCAATCCTGGGAGACATAGCCAAAGAGCAGTTCAGAACGCAATTTTTTTACGGCACCTTAAAATTTTTGTGGCCCATTCTCCTGGTGTCTACTCCTTCAATGGTCAGTTCTCCGATGGCCAGTTTTCCGCTTTGTCTTTGGCCCGAAAATCATGGAAATGTCTAAATTTCTAACTGAAAATGAAATATTAAAAATAATATACACTGCTGGCCACACAAAATGCAACACCAAGAAGGACACGAGATAGTAAAGCCAGATTTACCTGACACATAGCAACAGATACAAAAATGAAACGATTGAGCTTACAGGCCCATGCGACTTGCGTAACACGCAGACATCAATAGTTCGTGTGGATCCCATGGCTGGAAATAACGGCCGCTACACGCCGAGGCATCGAACGAAAGAGGCTTTGGAAGTGGGATTGGGGTATGTATGTCCAGGCTGCTTCCACACTTTGCCACAGTTCATCAGGCGTAGCCGCGGGTCGACCAGACGTGTTTAACGGGCGACATATCGGGAGAACAGGCGGGCCACGGCAGCAGTGACACCTTGTGAGCCGTGATGAACTGTTGCACGATGCGTGCCACGTGCGGGCGAGCATTGTCCTATTGAAACGTGGCCGCTGGCAGGTCCTGCAGGTAAGGGAGGACTACAGGCTCCAAAACGTCCGAGATGTAGCGGTGGTTGTTGAGTGCACCGGCGATGCGTACCAGAGGGGTGCGGGTGTCATATCTAATTGCGCCCCAAACCATAACGCCAAGTGACGGACCGGTATGGCGATGTATTATATAGGCGTCATACAGTATCTCGCCGCGGTGCCGCCACACGCTGTTCCGACCATCGTGGTTTTGTAAGCAGAAGCTAGATTCGTCGGAGAAGACAATGTCGTGCTATTCTGTAGTCCAGGTGCGGCGTTCAAAGGCCCACTGCCGCCGCACTCTCCGGTGGTGTGACGTCAATGGTAATTGGAGCAATGGGCGCCGTGCGACAAGTCCCTGCTCCTGCAGACGACGTCGAACGGTACGTGCTGATACTGGTTGTTGCGAAACATACCTTAATTCCTGGGATAACGTTCGTGATGTGGCGGTGCGAGCCATCAATGTCCGCAGCACAACATGCAGGTTCTCTCGATCGGTGGTGTGCCGCGGCTGCAGCCATCGCTCACGTCGGTCCGTCCGTCGCTCCTGCACCCACCGATTACCATACTCGCCTCACAGTGGCTGAATGTCTTCAAACACGGGCGCCGATGTCTCGGTACGATAAACCGCTGTCGCGATAAGCCACTATTCGTCCTCTGTCGAACTCCGAAACGTGCTGGAATGACTGTCGCATTCTGCGACGAGGCATCAGGAAGCTTCCCACGCACAGGTCCGACAGCACGACACAGTTCCACTACTTACACCCCGCCTTCTGTGCACCCTTTTTCTAGTGCTTTTTGGTGGCGTGCCGGAGGGACATGATTTGCATATGCCCTGCAAAGGATGCATCCTGCCTGATGTTGCATTTTGGGTTGCAAGCAGTGTATATGGCGAATAGAGCCACAGGAAATTTGTTTATGCAGAAGAAATTTATGGCACTGAAATTCCAATGTGGCCATTTTTTCCTTTGGCCAGTTCTCGGCCGGCCACTTCTCCGTATCCGGTGTAAATTGTGTGAAAGAGTGTGTCTTATCGAATGACGTTTTTTTTACCGGAAATTTTGTAATTTATAACTTTCCCCCAAAACGGCGGAACAAATCGGCTGGTAATCGGTAATGTTCCCCGCAGGAAGAGTCCCCTCAGGAAAACTCCCTTACATTCGGAAACGTCCCCTGCATTGGCATACCCCCACCTTCTTCAGTCAGGGACCATGCACAAATTTCATTTGACCCAAAATATCGCACGTGTGGTAGATTCCGGTGTGATCATTTCCATTTCCACGCTGTTCAAAACAAGGTGCAGCCGAATATCGTGCACAAATGTCTGGAAGAAAATTCCGGGGTAGGCATTTTAAAATTTGTTCGTTGTTTATATTGAAAAGCTGTCTTCCAAGTAGCTGGATGAGGTAGGGAAAATTTCCGGATTAGTATTTTGATTGTTACCGCGCTTTTTAGGGGAAACGGTCTTACAATAAGCAGGCTGACAGGATGGGGGAAAATTCCGGGTTCGGCATTTCAAACTTCTTCCGTTGTTTAGGGTAAATGTCGGTTTACAATTAGCAGGGTTGTGTGGGGGAAATTTCCGGGATAATATTTCCACTCTTACCGCAGTTTTGAATGAAAAACGTATCTTACCGTCAGCAGGGTGACCGGGTAGAAGAAGATTCCGGTGTCGGCATTTCAAATGTTTTCCTATGTTTATAGTAAAAAAACATCGTGCAATTAGATGGATGAGGTGGGGGAAATTTCCGGGTTAGTAATTCCACTCTTACCGCGGTTTTGAATGAAAAACTGTCTTACAATAAGCAGGCTGACAGGGTGGGAAGAATTTCCAGGTTAGTATTTCGACTGTTACCGCGACTTTTAGTGGAAGATTTTCCTGCGCACATCGTTAGATTCCATAGAACTCTGTGGACAGAAATTTTCCGACAGTATTTCATAAATATGAAAAATTCACATACATTTATCTGAGTTTCCTAAATTCTTAGAGGGCTGTATTCAACTTGTATTCTAATTGCGTAGATATTTTCTTTTGGCAAGGGCGGTTAGGTGGGGGTCTCAAATAAATGTTGGGTGTGTTGTACGGTGTCCTCTCGTTTCCCCGAATATCGTTTCCCCTAATTATGTGGTTCGTTGAGGTCCATTCTCCCTTTGTATATATATTCCCGGTTCCCCTAATATTGTTACTGCAATTCCCGTTTCCCCTAATATAGGTAGTTTGGTCAGAAGTAAGGATTCCCGTTTTCCCAAATAGTTCGGTCAAAGTTACGATAAATTCCACAGTGTCACGTTCAGTTCTTATTTATATTGGTATTCCTATTTGAATTTGCAAAGGAAGAACATACATACAGATTACATACTTTATACATACAAATTACATACATAAATTTTGCCCTGACTGGTAGGCAGAAGCATAGTTACAATAACATTTACACAGTGTGGCAAAGAATTTTTAAGAATGGGTCTGTAAAATGAATAAGAAACAAGAAAATATAATTTGTTTTGGTTTGTTATTCAAAATAAGTCCCTCCGGCTTCAATACACTTGTTACAGCGATTTAATAATGATTCGAATGCCTGTTCCAGTTCACTTTGCGGAATTGCCTCCAAAGCACGCATTGAAGCTGTTTGTATGGTCGTAATATCATGAAAAAACACCCTTTTAACGTCATTTTAAGTTTTGGGAATAAAGAAAAGTCGCAGGGTGCTAAAACAGGCGATTACGGTGAATGACTCAACACACAGACGTTATTTTTCGCCAAAAATCTACGAACAAGTAGTGAGGTGTGACTGGGTGCATTATCGTTCAACAAACACCAACTGTTCTCATCCCGATATTCTGGACGAATGCGACAAATTCTGCCCATCAAACGCCTCAAAACATTTAAATAAAACTCACCAGTAATTGTTTGTCCACTTGGAACAAATTATTTGTGGATAATACACTTACTATCGAAGAATGAAATGAGCATTGTTTTGATGTTCGATGGAACGTTTCTTGTTTTTTTGGCTTGTGGTGATTTTTTTGACTTCCATTCCGCAATTTGTCGCTTTGTTTTAGGATCATATTGAAAACACCATGTTTCATCGCCTGTAACAATCGATTTTAAGAGGTTTGGATCATTTTCAGCGGCTGAAATGATGTCTCTGCAATGTGCACTTCTCCTTCATTTTTGTTCATTGGTTAACATGTGTGGAATAAATTTAGCACAGACTTTTGTTTTGCCCAAATCTTCCTGCAGGATGGTTGGAATCGTTATTTTCTTGATGTTTAAAGACTCTTCCATCATTCTTAGTGACGCACATCGATTGTTTTCCACGAAATCACGCACTTTTTTAATAATCTCAGGTGTCCTAGATGAACTTGGTCTTCCGGTATGCTTATCATTTTCTAGCGTATCTCTTCCGTCCAAAAAACGTTTGTGTCACAGGAAAACATTTGATCTGCTTAAACAAAGCTCACCGTAAACTTGTTCTATCATTTGATACGTTTCCGAGGCACTTTTACCAAGTTTTGCGTTAAATTTAATAACAGCCTTTTGTTCCATTTTAAACATGAAAATAATTTTACTTCTGTAATGAACGGCCATTTCGTTTGAGTTACTTTAACAACTGCGCAGTACTTTTGGCAGAAAGCAAGCTGATGGTCACGGTTTATAACTCATTCTCGATTACACTGGTGGTGTCACCGTAGCCTGAAATCTAGCGCCAGTCTTAAAACTTCTTTGACGCACAGTGTATATGCAACTTGACATAGAACAAAAAACTTAAAAATACTCAAGGCATTGAAAATTGGCAATACATTGTAATAATTTGTTGAATAACTAATTAAATCAGCACTCATTAAACATTGAATGGCATTCAGCAACAGTAATTGCTAAGTTACCTCATATCAGTTAAATTAAATCCAACAGATGACTTAAAAAGAATTAAACTACATTCTTCGTTAATATATTCGTTTGTCAACTTAATTATTTTTTTATTCATTTTCTTGTATTTTAATTTGAGGTGTGGAGGCCGGTTTCCAACGTCAAGCAAAGCCATTTCATTTCTAAAATTGGCATTTTGAGTTTTCAATTGGTTGATGATTTCGTACAATTATCCATTTATAGCATACATGTTTTCGATGTTCCTTTAAAGACAGTTGCCTTTTCTAAAAACCTTTTTTGACTGAATAATTTCAACAGTAATATCCATTATTTTTTTACTACTAACCAAGAAAACTTGAATTCTAATAAACCAACGCTAAAACGCAAACTGCCGTATGAAATTCTTGCCCGGAATGGTATTGTACGGCGTTTCTTGTTTGAAACTGTCCGAAGTTGTAGTACGATGTTGTCTACAAATGGCCTTTTCTCACCCGACCCTCAAAGAAAGGATTGATGGAAAACGAGTAAGCCGGCGGAGGGAAGGCAAAAGAACGTTAGGGATCTAACGTTCTAAAGAACATCAGTGCGTACTGATGTTCTTTAGAACGTTAGATCCGTCTTAAAGAGCATCAGTATGCACTGCGATCCAGGAACATCTCCACGGCTTTAACCGATGCAGTTTTTAATGACGGATTCGTACCAGATTGGACAAATGCAAAACTCTTGGACTCCTTAATAAACAAATATAACATATTTCTGGTGGAAAGTCTCTACATCCAAAAAATTTGGGACACCTGTTGCAATACGGATCTTCCAGCCTTCATCCCAACCCCTTGGAGGTGACTCATGGGTCCCGCTCTAGATCAAAAAGAAGGTGAGACCACTTGACCATCTTTAATTAGGTTTGTGTTTAGTCTTGCTGCTACCTGGATATTGGACTTTAATTTTCTTTTTCAAATTGGCAACCTATGTATAAACTTGTGACGTGTAATTGAGATAACGAACCTATGTCTATATATTCTTGCTGCTTCCGAGTGATTCTGGGCTATATTCAGTGACTTGACAATGAGGTCTTAAAACCTCGAAAGCGCTTATCGATGTAAACGTCAATGGGCTTTTAGAATTTTTAATAAATGTGATTTTATTGAGTATTTTAGGGGGCCTATTGTGGTTTTATCGTGCTTTAAGACAGCAAGTGTATATTAGTTCAACAATCAGCACGTTATATTAAATTTTGGTCTACGTTAGGGCAAGATTATTCATTAGGGGAAACGTTATTCAAGGAAACGGAGGGGAAGCTGAAAGTTCATTAGGAGGGTGGGGTGGGGGCTGGGGCTTGGTGTCAGAATACAAACTAACCTTTTCCACTAATACAGACGCAAGTTTTTCTTTGTTTTTTCGCTCCCTTTGTTAATTTACTTCACTAACGAATAATATTTCCATGCCAAAGAGCAAAAGCAATGAAATAAAATACAGAATTAAAAAAGAATAAAAAAACAACAACTAAAAAACCTGCTTACCGAGGAAGTCGTTTTATCCTGATGAAACTCCGCATGCAAGGATGCGCAATTGATTGAAAATTAACGACCAATGACGAGATAGTGGCCCGTCACAGCATATGGGAACCGCCATCGAGGAGGTTATATCAAGAGCAAAACTCGCACGCAGAGACAATTCTGACAACGGAATGCAGTAGCATTAACCTCCATGGACGTTGCGGATGGCTCAACGTCGGATCCGTGCTCAATACGAGCAGCTGATTAAGTTTGAGAGAGGCAGGTCGGTCAAGTCGCAATATCGTCAGGCATTTGGGTCGGAGCGACGTGGCAATCGGACGATGTTAACGCTAATGGATCGAGGAGGCAATGGACGGCCGACAGCAACGACAAAACGCGAGGATTAATTCTGAGAGCACCACGCACTGAATTGAAATTGTCGCTCTCAACCATCTGTGACCATGTTGCGTCGTCTACAGGTAAAGTACGGAAGTGGCAATCTGGACCGTTGCCAAACGACTTGAGGCACGGGACTACATCCGAGGAGATGACTGCGCCTTCTACCATTTACCATGGAGCATCGACAACACTAGTTGCAGTGATATAGTGTCAAGGGGCGTCGGGCTATCTTCAGTAATGAATCACGGTTTGCACTTCGCGCCGATCAGCACACCCACTTGTCTGAAAACGTGCCGGCCAGCGCACGGATCCTGCCTTTACCGTGGAACTGAACACTGCTCGTACACCGGGAGTGATTGTCTGGAAAGCCATTTCCTACGATAGCCATACACCCTTGGTAGTCCTCTGTACTATCCTCACGTCTCAACGGTACATCGACGACATTCTACGGGCTGTTGGGTTGTCAGTCCTGTAGCAGCAAAACCGAGCAATTTTTCAACGGGATAAGGCCCGGCCACACACCGCACGTCACTCCCAGGCTTGCCTCCGTAATGTCGACACTCTTCCATGGCCAGTCCAATCTCCGGACCTCTTACCGATCGAGCAAATTTGGGACATACTGGAACTCCACCTTCGCCCATCCCGGAAAGTCGGCGAACTGGCCCGCAATTTGGGCACCATCTGGCATGCTGTACCTCAACACAGTACCCGTGAATTGTATACGTCTATGTCAAGCCGGTTACCTGTTTGTATCCGAGTCAGAGGTGGCACTACAACGTACTGACTTGTTTCACTCGTATAGCTGTTTTATACGAATAAATGGCCCAACTGCTATGGAATTGCAATCATTTCGTTTTCTATACATGACCATTGCACATGCCCATTTTCATCTCGATTGGAAGTTTCCTTTTGGGCGCTTCGTTTTTTTTTTTTTTTTTGCAAAGAGAGTTCATAACACTTTAGCCACACTGATATAAAACTTTCATTCATTGAACTGTTTCTTTCACACTCATACATGTATAGGAACTATTGCTATGGCTGTGAAAAGGAAGTATTTTAGCATAGCTGCTTTCCCGGGGTGTAGGAGATTTGACCATTAGGGAGGTGGCCACCCGGAGAACTGGCCACAAAGATATTAGGGGACCGTATAATAATTGTCCTTTTGACTACCCAACGTAAACATCCCCAGTTATGTCTCGTAGCGACTCTCATAATTTCGCGTTTCTTTTAATTGAGATATTTAGTGTATTATAGAGGTGTAAGATCCTTGCTCAGTACTTTTTCCTGTAATATCACTATCCTGTTTGTCCTAAAATTATAAAATATAAAGAAAATAAGAACGACAATTCCGCGCCTTGCCAGATTTTGAGGGCTTTCAAAGTACGACTCGACAAAAGCTCAAGAGCGTCCCATACGTTAGCAACTTTTGAAGATCGGGGGAGGGACTGAGCATTCCGATTGAGGGCATATTTTATGGGTTTATAAAGTAAAACTCGACAAATTCCTTGCTTTCATGGGCAACCGATTGAAATTGTGTGTGTGTGTGTGGGGGGGGGGGGGGGGTAGTAATCTCAAAGATATGAAATATAGTATAAATAATTTCAAACAAATCGGTAACAGGTTTTCAGCGTTTGCTAATCATAATTCAACAAAATCTCTGCGAGCACCTGCTACCGCGGCAAACCTGTGTACAGGAGGGGAGGCGGAGGGGGGAGTAAATACCAAAAATATAAAATATAAATAATTTCTTGCCCAATCGGGAGCACATTTCAGCGTTTACCAAATACAACTCTACAAAATTTCTGCGAGCATTTTCTTCAGAAGAAACCTTGTGTGTAGGGGGGTGGTTAGTTCCCAAAATAAAAGGATTTGTCGCCTAGTCGGGAGCAGATTTTCAGCGCTTACAAATTACAATCCTACAAAATTTTTGCAGTCATCTGCTACCCCAGGAAAGCTGTTTGTGGGGTGGATAACCGCGCGACAGGTTTCCTGCTTTAGCACATGTCCCCATGGAATTTTTGAGTTGTAGTTTATACACGCCGATAATCTCCCGATCGGACCAGAAATCCAGAAAGTCTTTCCCCACACACACACCAGGTTAGTTTCGTAAGCACATACCCACAGAGAATTTCAGCAGCTGTAGTTATAAACGCTAAAAAGCTGCTTCGCATGCGGCTAGAAATTATTTATATTTTCAGTATTAAGCACCTTACAGGCACAGGTTGCATGGGACAGTACATGCCCACAGAAGAATATGTTTTGCTGCAATTTATTAACCCTGACAATCTTTTGTTGAGTTGTAGATCATAAACATGTTTTATGATCTACAACTCAACAAAAGAATATGTACACTATCTACCAATAAATAATTGGACACCCCTGCAATCGACGATATCAGCGGTCCTGATACACGCCATGGCCGCCGCCTTTAAATATCGTATGGGAGACAACAACGGGTGCCGGTCAAAACACCGACACCCAAAACACCGACAGGACAAAACACCGACACCCAAAACACCGACACCCAAAACACCGACAACCAAAACACCGACAGGACAAAACACCGACAGGACAAAACACCGACAGGACAAAATACCGACAGGACAAAACACCGACAGGACAAAATACCGACAGGACAAAACACCGACAGGACAAAACACCGACATCTCGTTTCTATTTTGTTTCTCCAACAGCAGTCGGCGCTGTATGTCAAGGATCAAGTAATATCAGAAAGTTTGTACGACGGCTTTTAACGGCAAAACAAAAATTTTGCGGCATTACTGTTTTCAATTTAGAACTACCCAATTTGGTGTACAATCTCATAGTACTCCAAGTTAGACCGTAGACGGATTTTGGAAGGGGTCCGCACAAAATTTTCTTAAAATCTACAGCTTTCAGTTTAGAACCAAATTTGATATACTACCTCATGGTACACTAAGGTAGACTGTAGATGATTTTTGAAAGGGATCGGGGTCAAGGGGGCCCCATACAAAATTTTCATAAATTCTGGTTTTCAATTTAGAACCACCAAATTTGGTATACTATCTCATGGTGCTCTAAGTTAGCCCGTAGACGGTTTGAGGAAGGGTTCGAGGCGGGTCAAAGAGGCCCCCATACAAAATTTTCGTAAAATCTACAGTTTTCAATTTAGAACCACCAAATTTGGTATACTACCTCATGGTACTCTAAGTTAGACCGTAAACCCTTTTAGGAAATGATCGGGGTCAAGGGGCCCCCATACAAAATTATCGTAAATTCTTCAGTTTTCAATTTAGAACCACCAATTTTGGTATACTACCTCATGGTACTCTAAGTTAGACCGCAAACCCTTTTTGGGAAGGGATCGAGGCCCAGGGTCAAGGGGGCCCCCATACAATATTTTCGTAAATTCTACAGTTTTCAATTTAGTACCACCAAATTTGGTATACTATCTCATGGTGCTCTAAGTTAGCCCCTAGACGGTTTGAGGAAGAGGTCGGGGCCCGGGGTCAAGGGGCCCCCATACAAAAATTTCGTAAAATCTACAGTTTTCAATTTAGAACCACCAAATTTGGTATACTATTTCATGGTGCTCAAAGTTAAACCGTAGACCGTTTTTGGAAGTGGTCGGGGCCCGGGGTCAAGAGGGCCCCATACAAAATTTTCGTAAATTCTACAGTTTTCAATTTAGAACCACCAAATTTGGTATACTACCTCATGGTACTCTAAGTTAGACCGTAAAATTTGTTTGGGAGGTATCGGGGCCCGGGGTCGAGGGGGGCCCCATGCAAAATTTTCGTAAAATGTACAGTTTTTAATTTAGAACCACCAAATTTGATATAATATCTTATGGTGCTCAAAGTTAAACCGTATACCGTTTGTGGAAGTGGTCGGGGCCCGGGGTCAAGAGGGCCCCATACAAAATTTTCGTAAAATCTACAGTTTTCAATTTAGAGCCACCAAATTTTGTATAACAGCTCATGATACTGTAAGTCAGACCTAAACCCTTTTTGGAAGGGATCGGGACCGGGGTCAAGTGGGCCCCATACAAAAATTTCGTAAAATCTAGAGTTTTTAATTTAGAACCACCAAATTTGGTACAATATCCCATGGTGCTCTAAGTTCGACCGTGGACAGTTTGAGGAAGCGGTCGGGGCCCGGGGTCAAGGAGGCCCCATACAAAATTTTCATAAAATCTACAGTTTTCAATTTAGAACCACCAAATTTGGTATACTACCTCATGGTACTCTAGGTTAGACCGTGAACCCTTTTTGGAAGGGATCCGGGCCCAGGGTCAAGGGGCCCCCATACAAAATTTTCGCAAAATCTACAGTTTTTAATTTAGAACCACCAAATTTGGTATAATATCTCGTGGTGCTCTTAGTTAGACCGTAGACAGTTTTTGGAAGGGGTCTGGGCCCGGGGTCAAGTGGGCCCATACAAAATTTTAGTAAAATCTACAGTTTCTAATTTAGAACCACAAAATTTGGTTTACTATTCCATGGTGCTCAAAGTTAAACCGTTGACCGTTTTGGGAAGTGGTCGGGGTTCGGGGTCTAGAGGGCCCCACACAAAATTTTCGTAAAATCTACAGTTTTCGATTTAGAACCACCAAATTTGGTATATTATCTCATGGTGCTCTAAGTTAGCACCTAGACGGTTTGAGGAAGGGGTCGGGGCCCTGGCTCAAGGGGCCCCATACAAAATTTTCGTGAAATCTACAGTTTTCAATTTAAAACCACCAAATTTGGTATACTATCTCATGGTGCTCAAAGTTAAACCGTAGACAGTTTTTGGAAGTGGTCGGGGCCCGGGGTCAAGAGGGCCTCATACAAAATTTTCGTAAAATCTACAGTTTTCAATTTAGAACCACCAAATTTTGTATACCACCTCATGGTACTGTAAGTTAGACTTAAACCCTTTTTGGAAGGGATCGGGGCCTGGGTCAAGGGGGCCCCATACAAAATTTTCGTAAAATCTACAGTTTTCAATTTAGAACCACAAATTTTGTATACTACCTCATGGTACTGTAAGTTAGACTTAAACCCTTTTTGGAAGGGATCGGGGCCCGGGGTCATTGGGGCTCCATACAAAATTTTCGTAAAATGAATTAAAATTTATTGGCTAAGTAAAAGAGCAATGCTATTAACTTGGTTTGATGTGCAAACGTTATGAATATGACATTGGTATAGTAAAAATATTAAAAAGGCTTAGACCTTAGGAATTAATATTTCGTTCTTAAGTAAAAAAGCGCGATATTATTGACTTGATTTGATAGGTAAACGTTATGAATGTGACATCGGTAGAATAAAAACGGTTAAAAAGGTCTAGGCCTTGGCCTTATGAATTAATATTTCGTGTTTAAGTAAAACCACAATATTATTAACTTGATTTGATATGTAAGCGTTGTGAATATGAAACCGGTAGAATAAAAACTGTTAAAAGAGCCTAGGCATTGGTCCTGTGAATTAATATTTAGTGCCTCAGTAAAAGCGCATATTAACTTGATTTGATACGTAAACGTTATGAATATGAAGTCGGCGTATTAAAAGCTGTTAAAAAGGCCAAGGTGTAGGGCCTATGAATTAATTAAGTTACAAAAAAATATTACAAGCTGGACATGTTATGTAAATACTTAACGCCCAAGTAAAAATTCAACGTTTTTAAAAAATCCCACCTTATCGTCCTTTTCTGAACACAGCGTGAGTCGTGCTGTAGTTCCGTCGAACACTGCACACCGTAGTTTAAAGAAATGTACGGAGTCCGGCAATTTATTTCGTCAAATTAAAGTACAGTTCTCGTTTGGCTTACATATTATAGAGTTCCCAATTCAATTCTCAATATAGTCCAAGAAATAGCAATCTTTATACCCCCCCCCTTCCCCGAACTTTTATGGCCAGTTGTGAGTCGGCATGAAAATTCAGACAAACAAAAGAGCTCCTTTCCGTCGTGAGGCCGCTTGGAAAACTGCCACACATAATTCGGAAACTTGGAAAACTGCCTGACTGAAAATATGCCACACATTCAAAGTGTTCCCCAAGGGAACAACAATTTGTGGCCAGCCCCTTAGTAAAAAACATGTGCCAATTTTCCTGTGTGATACTTTGTCAATGTGTGGCAGTTTTCCACGTTGCTGAAAGATGTGTGGCGGTTTTCCTGTGTGTCAGTTTACAGTGAACCGCATTTGTGTACGACGGCCCCTTAGTGAAAACTATAGGGCAGTTTTCCTGGGTAACAGTGTTCCAATGTGTGGCATTTTTCCAAGTTGCTGAAGAATATGTGAAGCTTTTCTTGTTTGACGGTTTACCGGATATCTTATAAAACATCTGAAAGTTGCGGGAAAAATGGAAATGCCGATCACGGCAATTCACCCTCCACATATTTGTTTTAAGCAGCGTGAAAATGAAAATCACCAGCAAGCCCAGAAATCTCCCCCACATTCGAGGTTTTGAGTAAAACGCAATTTGTGCGCTATACCTAACTCAAAAAGATGGGGAGATTCATGTGGGGGAATTTTCCTATGTGGGGGACTTTTTCGTGCACCTGTATGCAACATATTGCCATTTATTATTTTGCCCTATATAATTTATATTGCCATATATTATTTTGCAGTGGAGCCATTAGCAACGGCTCCACTGCAAAATAATTTTTGCCGAATATTTTCGTTGGTTGCCGGAAAACCGCCACACATAAAAATTGCGACACGTTTTTCAGTAACTTGGAAAACTTCCACACATGAAAATTGCCACATGTTTTTCATTAAGGGGCGGGGCGCCAATTGCCGTTCCTCCGAGGAAAACTTTGAATGTTCAAGGGGGGGGGGGGATATAAAGATTGCCGTTTGTTGGCCTATATGATGGAGAATTGGATTGGGGACTCGAAACAAATTTCGAGAAAACTTTCTATGTAAGACAAGCGAGAAATGTACTTTAATTTGAAGAAATAAATTGCCATGACTTAGTACATTTCCTAAAACTACAGTGCCCCCCCTCCCCTGCTGGTGGTGCAGGCATATGACCAATCGTCCAAGTAGGTCCGGATTCGAATCCCAGTGAGTCATGGATGTTGTGTTTGTCTTATGCAGAAGCGCCGACTACGGAGGCGCAAGGCGAATCTTGCCCCCTCAATAATTTTACTGGAAGAGAAGTGCCCACCTAGTGTCTTTCATTCTGTTCAACTAAATAATCGCTTGGTTCTCATAAAGTAGACCAAGCTCCATTTATGAGGCCAAAGCTCTTTATTTCCAAGAAAATAATAAATAGCAAAATAAGTAAAAACGTTTTTTACATATTCAGTATTGCTCATTTGATAGGAAACTTGATTGCCATCCCCGTATTGTGTTTGATATGTTCTCACGATGTGTGGGAAATGTTTAAAACAATTATCATAAATAAAATAAATAAAAATACAGAAACGGATAACCTCTTGCGCCTTTATTTCTCAATTTATGTTTTGTGCTTCTCGTTCTTTGTAGGAGTAACCTCACTAATTTCTCACTTTTTTTTTTTTATAAATATTTGGAAATAAAGCATTTCTGGATATTTCTATAAAATCACAGGCTCAATTTTATTTTTAAATAAAAGAATATTTCTGTTTCCTTGTGCATTTACTAATGAACAATTACAATTGTGTTTTAAAATATACGACGTTGACGTAGTTTATCTTTTTGCCTTTTTTTTATTGTTATTTTGAGAATAGAAGAAGCGTGACCCCCAATTTGGTGAAGCCTCCCCCTGGTTTTACGGAACTGGCTCGCTCCCTTCCATGGAACCAGTGGCATTAAATTAGGGACAGACGATTGCTTATAGCCCACTGAGTTGAGTTGCTCTCGGTGGTTGTTAAACTCTCAACAACAACAACAACAACAAAAAATCCCTTATATGAGAAAGTGTAAGAGTTTATCGGTACAAAACTTTTTCCATATAGAATTTTTTCGCCAAACGTCCAAAACCACATCGTGAGAACTTGCAGTACCAATGTGCCTCTCTCCCCCAATCACTTTAATACTGATATTTTTCATTTTTGCACTGATAAGGTTTTAGTTTCAATTTTATTGGTTTTTAGCATAATCAATTAAATATCCCTTTCTAGAGATTTGGCTATTTAGAAGAAAAGCGAAAAGGAAACATACATGTGTAAGTTTTTTTTTACAAAAAGTAAAGCAAATTGTTCAGTTTACGTGAAAGCATTCCGAGTAGTGAACTACTCGGCATTCTTCGCGGTTTAATAAGAAAAAGACGAACTGTTAGCTCCCCATCCATTCATATGGATGGACGGAAGAGTCCCCCACCTCTTTCAGTCAGGGACCGTACACAAATTGCCTTTGACACAAAATATCGAACGTGTAGAAATTTTTGGGGTCGGCTTTTCCTTATTTTTTAATGCAACCTACATATGTTTACCACTTTTACAGTAGTTTATGTTAGCAAGATGGGGTGGGGGAAATTTCCGGATTAGTATTTCGACTAGTATCGCGGTTTTCAGTGAAAAACGATCTTACAATTAGTAGGCTGATGGGGTAGGGGAAAATTCCGGTTTTGGTAATTCCGTATTCACTGCAATCTACAGATGCTTTGCAAGTAGTAGAAAAATGTGGGAGACATTTTCGGGGACGGCACTTCGACTTTTATTCTACTGTAGTTTGTAGCAAAAAAACGATATTACAAGTAGCAGGATGGGGTGGAAGAAATTTCCGGGGTCGGTTATTCTTTCTTGAGGTCTGCAATGTCGTTATACTGAAAGCCATGCGCAACAGCCGAATAAATTAAAATCAGGTTATCCTCTGAATCGATGGCGCGCACATTTATTTCTTCTCGAAAGTTTTCGGTTGCAACTTTTTTGTTGTTTGAGGAGTTGCCATTGTTTCACGATTTTGATAGAATCACCTGAAATTTCAGGATTCGTTAGAATATAAACATTGCATCCGTCGGTTCGCTTGCGTTCACTTACGAAACATGTGGTGTTCATAAACTCTGTATTTGATATAGATGTAGCCATTAGCGCACTCACGGAGGGGGCTTTGGGGGCTTAAACGCCCTCCAAGGAGATTATGAGCGACGTACGTCACAAATTAAACATTCAAAAATATTATTTTACTAGTTCAAAAAATTACATAGTGTCTGACATAATGTCTTCCATTACATGGTGTCTTCTTTCCAAAGCCACAAGGAGATTAAGAGCGACGTACGTCACAAATTAAACATTATTTTACATGTTCAAAAAATTACATAGTGTCTTTTATTACATGATGTCTTCTTCCCAAAGCCCCAAAGAGATAAGGAGCGACGTACGTCATAACCGTATATAAACAATAGACGTACACTATATATATATATAAATGTGTGTACACACATTGTGTGCGTATACTATATATACGTATATATAGCCCCCTCCGATACATGTACTCCAGACATAATGAAAGGTACCAGTACCAGAGTTCTTCCAGTCCTCCCAGCAGAAGTTGCACATGCAATCAAGAACATGAAGCGGGGAAAAGCTCCAGCAGAAGATGGAATTACTGTAGACATCATACAAGAAGCAAGTGGAGAAATCGAAACAGTACTCGCCCAAATTTTCACTCGATGCCTTAATGAAGGGAAGATTCCTGAGGATTGGAACAACGCTACAATGATCTTGCTACATAAAAAAGGTGACATTGAGGATCTCAGGAACTACAGACCTATCAGCCTCCTATCAGTGGTTTATAAAATCTTCACTAAAGTTCTTTCACACCGCTTAAAAGTGACACTGGACATGGCTCAACCGAGAGAACAAGCTGGATTCAGGAGTGGCTACAGCACAATAGATCATATCCACGTACTGAGAGAACTAATTGAAAGAGCGAGGGAATATGAACTTCCATTGTGCATGGCTTTTATCGATTATGAAAAAGCCTTTGATTCGGTGAAACCATCAGCAGTTACAATGGCCCTGAAATCCTGCGGTATTGAAGATACGTACATTAATATTATTAATAACATCTATGAAAATGCAAGTGCAAAGATTCGGCTGTTTGAAAATACAACACACATAAAAATTGGAAAAGGAGTGAGACAAGGTGACACCATATCTCCCAAGCTCTTTAATGTCACACTGGAAAATGTCTTTCAATCACTGAACTGGGAAAACAAAGGGATAAAGATTAATGGAGATTATCTAACCCACCTTCGTTTTGCTGATGACATAGTCATTTTTGCAACTACCCCATCAGAGCTGCAGAGTATGATCAAGGAACTTGCTGACAAGAGTAAAGAAGTGGGATTAAAAATGAACTTTCAGAAGACAAAAGTGATGTTCAATGCTTTTACAAGAAATGAAGATTTATCGATTGATGGAGAAAAGCTGGAGATAACAGACACGTACATTTATCTTGGACAGCAGATATCAAGTGAGGGTCACATTGATGAAGAAATTAATCGGCGTACAAAACTTGCCTGGAGAGCTTTTGGAAGAAACAGCATAATTTTGAAGAGCAATATGCCATTATGTCCTAAAAGAAAAGTGTTTGATCAATGCATCCTTCCAGTGCTTACGTATGGTGCAGAGACGTGGACCTTAACTAAAAGAGACATACAAAGGCTGCAGACAACTTAAAGCAGCCTGGAGAGGTGCATGCTTGGTGTAACCAGGAGAGATAAGAAGAGGAACTCGTGGATCCGAAAAATGACAAGAGTGGAAGACATCATGATAAGAGTTAAATCCCTGAAATGGCAATGGGCTGGACATACTGCCAGAAGAACAGACCATCGATGGACAGCCGAAATTTTAGATTGGATTCCAAGGGACAGGAAAAGACCCAGAAGAAGACCACATGGAAGATGGGTGGATGAAATTCGGAAGTATGCGGGAGTGACATGGAGGAGACTGGCACAAGACAGACCGTTGTGGAGGAAACTTGGGGAGACCTTTGTCCAGCAGTGGATTGATAATGGTTGACAATGATGATGATGATGATGATGATAGCCCCCTCCAACAAGAATTCCTGGGTGCGCCACTGGATGTAGCCATGTAAAGCTACTTTAATTCCCCGCGTATGTTAAGGAATTTTTCCATTGCTAAGGATGTGGAGTCTCTCAACTAAATGAACGACCGGAAAGTCAGGACTCGGGAAAACTATGGGGAAACCGGATGTCCTCATCAAGGACACAGAATTTTCTGGTGTAGGAGAAGTGGCCACCGGAGAAATGGCCACCGGAGAACTGACCACAAAAACTTTTAGGGGTCGTATAAAAATTGCGGCGTTTTTGACCGCTTCATGCCCACGACACCCAGAGGTTGGTTATCTGAGTCATATAAAGTTTCCGTAATTTCGTCTTTTCTTAATTGCGATAATTAATAATTTTTTTATAAAAAAATTTATGATCTACATTTCAACAGAAGATTTCAGGGTTTCCAAACTACAAGTCTTCAAATTATCTGAGCGCATGTGCTGACTCAGGAAACTTTTCGGGGGGAGGGGGGTTTACCAAAAGTATAAAATATAAAGCATTTCTCGACCGATCCGAAGATTTTCAGCATTTACAAGCTACAACTCGACACATTATCTGAGCGTATGTGCCTACTCTGGAAACCAGTGTGTGTGTGTGTGTGGTGGTGGTGGAGGGGGAGGGGTAATACCAAAAGTGTAACATATGAAAAATTTCTCGTCCGATCGGAAGATTTTCAGCCATTTATAAGCTACAACTCAACAAATTTTCTGACGGCATGTGCCTACTCAGCATACTGTCGGGGGAGGGGGGAATTACCAAAACTGTAAAATATGAAAAATTTCTCGTCCGATCCGGAGATTTTCAGCATTGAAAAGCTACGTACAACTCGACACATTATCTGAAGGCAAGTGCCTACTCTGCAAAACCGTCTGGGGAGGGGCAAGGGGGTTAGTACCAAAAGTGCAAGATATGAAGAATTTCTCGTCCGATCCGAAGATTTTTAGCATTTACAAGCTACAACCCCCCCCCCCCCCCCCGACAGGATTCCTGAGCAGACACATGCCTTCAGATAATGTGTCGAGCCGTAGCTGCTAAATGCCGAGTATCTCCCGATCGGACGAGAGATTCTTCATATTTTACACTTTACAGTTTTGGTATCCCCCCGGACAGGTTTAATGAGTGGGCACATGCCTTCAGATAATGTGTCGAGTTGTAGCTGCTAAATGCTGAAAATCTCCCGATCGGACGAGAGAATCTTCCTATTTTACACTTTTGGTATGCCCCCCCCCTCCCCACACACACACAGGTTTGCTGAGTAGGCACATACCCTCAAATAATTTGTCGAGTTGTAAATGCCAAAAATCTGCCGATCGGACGAGAAAATCTTCATATTTTATACTTTTGAAATTAACCCCCCCCCCCGCGGACAGGTTTGCTACGTAGGCACATGCGCTCAGAACAGAAAATTTGTCGAGCTGCAGCTTGTAAATACTGAAAATCTCCCGATCGGACCAGAAAGTCTTCATATTTTACACTTTTGGTATCCCCCCCCTCACATACACAAGATTGCTGAGTAGGCACATGCCTTCAAATAATGTGTCGAGTTGTAGCTTGTAAATGCCAAAAATCTCCCGATGGGACTAGAAATTTTGATATTTTACACTTTTGATAAACGCCGACAGGTTTCCAAAGAGTGCACATGCGCTGAGAAAATTTGTCGAGTTGCAGCTTGTAAATGCTGAAGATCTCCCGATCGGAAGAGAAATGAGAAATTTTTGATATTTTACGCTTTTGGTATCTTTTTTTTTTTTTTTTGATTGGAGGTTTAACGACCACCGTGAGCAACTCAATGGGCTATAAGTAGTCGCCCGTCCCTAATTTAGAGTCACTGGTTCCAGGGAAGGGAGAGAGCCAGTGCCGTAAGACAAACACAACATCCACATGCCTGACCGGGATTCGAACCCGGACCCCTTACGGACGAATGATCAGAGGCCAACGCCTTAGACCACTGCGCCACCGGGGCGGCACTTTTGGTATCCCCCCCCCCACACACACACACACTACTTTCCTGAGGCAGCAGACGCCCTCAGGCAGGCAATTCGATGATTTGGAGCTTGTAATGTCTGAAAATCTCCCGATCGGACCAGAAATTCTTTATACTTCATATTTTAGGTTTTAAGCCCCCCCCCCCCCCCCCCCGACAAGTTTCCTGGGTTTGCTCATACTCGCAGAGAATTTGTGTAGTTATAGTTTATAGAAAAATATCGTAAATAAAAAAATACGAAATTACGGACATTTTATGTGTGTCAGATAACCAATCTCGGGGAGACAGAGCAGCCCAGAACACAATTTTTGTACGGCCCCTTAAAATTTTTGTGGCCAGTTCTCCGCTTAGTCTTAGCCCCGAAAATCATGGAAATGTCTAAATTTCTTGCTGAAAATGAAATATTAAAAAAAAAATTATGAACAATAGTTGCTCAAGTAGTGGAGAATATAGCCACACGAAATTTGTCTATGCAGAACAATTTTATGGCACTGAATTTGCAATATTTCCAGTTCTCCGGGGGCCAGTTCTCCGTACCCGAGAATTTTCAGCATTGGAACTAAAATTACCAGTAGCAAAACCCAGGGAGCAAAACCTTCGACTGCGATTAAGAAAATGTGTGGTGTTACTTTTTCTACAATCCAATATACCCGTCAGAATCCAGTGGGGAAGGGGGGGGGCTTTACTGGTAATATCAGTCTACTGATGGGGAAGAAAAGAACTTTTCTTTCTTCCGCGAAACTATACTCTGAGCAAAGGTAAGCTGATTACACTGTCAACGCTGTGAAACCGATTCACCCACGAGTTCGTATCTCTTGTTTATCTGTATTTCTCCCCGCACCCTTCCCCTTAGGACCGTAAGGGTGATGGGAGGAAAGACAAAAGGAATCCTCCCGCTCATGCTTCACTCAACTAACAACCACCTGACAAACGATTTTTTCGTTTTCAAAAACACATCTGGGTGGATAAGATACACCTTCGTTAAACATATTCCTTACTATTCCATTTCATCAGTTATACATAAACTTTAGGTGTTCCAAAGATATTTTTTTAGTTACATGTTGAACGTGTATGCAGTACGCATTTTTTTTTTTTTTTTTTAGAAATACAGTGGAATGCGCTACGTTTCCAGATGTACTGAGAAAATAGTATGTTATCTCTGTGCGAAATGATATTTTATTTATTATTTAGCTAAAAAAGTTTTTGAATGAATGAAATGGGAAATCCACTGTGCAAATGTTGTATAAAGCACAGAAATTTCTCAAAGGTTTTCGAATGTATTATTTGGTTTTTAGCACATTACAGTGATACGGAAACTCCTGGATTCAGGATTATTTCTTAATACATACTCTCAGGGCCGCCTGGACGATCGGTGCAGTCGCCCAGGAAGCGCACTTACGAGGCCCTGCAGTTAAAAAAATTAAAACAAAACCTTTTTGGGGAGACTTTCTCATTTATTATTATTACGTTTTTTTAAGTTTTATGTAATGTTTTCTTAGTTGCAAATCGCCCCGACTTTCAAATTGTTATCGCCCTTTGTCATACAGATACCGAAATTTGCAGATTTTGAATTATTATTATAACCACATTAATCGTTTCCCCATTCGTTAAATAGCAAATTAAACGTGTGGCTTCCTTCTGATATATTCTACAATTTGTGTGTAAACCAGGTACTTGAATTTAAGAAAACGAAAAGAATAGTATCAAAGTTGTTTGGAAGTTATTGCAGTATTATATATGGAGGCCAATTTTTCAGTGACTTTAAACATATTACTGGAAAATTAATATATATATATTATAACGAAGTAAATTTCTCCGTCATTTACTATTACTGTTTAAAGACCTAGGCTTTTTAAACAGTATTTATTCTACCGATGTCATATTCATAACATTTACGTATCGAGTTAATCATATTGACATAACTGGGAAGTATAAGAAGAGGGAGGTCCGGACTAAAGCCCACAGGACACTTGCCCACCGGACACATGCCGACTACAGATAATTTGTAGATAATGCGTAACGTCTGAGGACGTTTCCGATCTAGTGTAAGAAAACTGATCAAATAAATATTTATGAACCTTATAAAAATTGCACTTTGTTTTAGAAATGTTGAAATTTAAGGGCGTTACCCCCAAACCTAAACTAATATATATCACCTTTCTTATGGGTTCAAGAAGCTCAAACTTAAAACATTAGACAACGCTATCAATAGACGAAAGAAAATTTTGAATTAAGGGGGTGTTAAACCCCTAAAGGTAAACTAACATATATGATATTTTTCATGGGCTCTAAAAGCTCTAACTATATCTAGGTTGTAACTTGAAATCTTCTAAAAAGGCTCGCGGCCAAGGTGCTTTGTAAAGAACCGCGAAATAATTTGTTCAGTGCTTTTTATGAAGTTTTATAAACTGTTAACAAGAATATCTAAGTTGCATAACAAATATCTAAGTTGTAACTTAAATCTAAAAAAGCCGGCTGCCTAGGCGCCTTGTAAAGAGCTGAGAACTGATCCATTGAAATAATCTGTTCAGTGACTTTTATTATGTTTTATTAAATGTTTACAAATACGAAATATCAAGGTTGTAATTTAAAATCTCCGAAAAAGGCCCGTAACGTGGGTATCTTGTCAACACCTGAAGATCGATTTGTTGAGTCCCTGTAAATTAGCCTTTATTGCATGACATGCGAAATATTAAAGCCATAACTCAAGATTTAGTGAGTGGCAAAGCTTCTACATAAACCTTGTGTCGTTATAATCTTACAAACGCATTTATATCCCTAGGAAAACTCGTACATTTCGTTTTGTTCTACTAGGAAAACTTCCACACTTTGACAAGATCTGTGAAAGAAACGCAATTGCGGTGTATGCATTTTGTAAATGACCACGTAACGTCGCTGACTCGGGGCGGGGGCAATCTCCCTGGTACGAATTTGCCATTTCCCGTAGAGATCTGGTGTGTTGTTTTTGATTTGCATTGCATTTGCTTTATTTTGGGATCCATCCCCCTCCCCCACCCCCAGTTGAGACAAGTCGGATTCTTTTTCAAAACGTGTGTTGGGTCACACTACATGCAAATTAAAAATTCGGCTGGTGGACAAATCCCGTGGGTGTACATCATGTCCCAAACGTGCGTTGGGCCACACGGCATATACGAAATTAAAATTTCGGCGGGTGTACACCATATCCCAAATTCAAAGCAGGTCCTGATGCTTAAATTTCGACAATATGATAGCACATACCTGCCAAGTTTTACGATTTACCCGTAAAATTTACGGAACTTTTTTTATTTAACTTAATCCATTCAAAGTAAAGCGCCGATGTAAGTTACGAATAACTTTTCAGTTACATGTGTTTATGTGGGAACATTTGCAGCAGTTTTTCCACGGTTTAGGTTTATTGTTTTGCGTTGTTTCAGACACTAAAACAGTAAAACTTGCGCCGCGCTTAAACTGGACTGCACCAACTAAGTGGTCTTGTTTAATCTTGGGCTTGGTTCTGTCCATCTCTCTCTATTTCTCTCTCGCTATGCCCCCCCTCCTCTCCTTTTCAGACAATGCGTTGTTCGTCCCCAGGGTCGCAACTTCTCAGTAGGCCAGCGCGGGGTGTGTTTTGCATTCCAGCACGTGTCTTTATTTCTCCCAGTTCAAAATTCTATTTCAGAACGTAGTTATCGTAGAAAAAAATTCAAACGGATTTTAAATCTGTGGAATTTTTAAGCCCAGATCGATACCCAACATGACGAAAGTAAGCAAAAGCTGCCAGTTTTGTGAAATTAAGAATGCGTTGGGGCATGGTTTCGTAACTTCTTCTCTTGCAATAAATTTGACCTAAAGAAAAATGTTACTATAAGAGGAAGTTAAAAAAAAAAAAAAAAAAAAAAGTAAATCCAATGTTCATTCGAGCCACTGCTTCTTAAGTTTTCTACGCTTTCCAACCGTGCTTTGTTCGTCGCTCGTTAACGTGCATAAAAATGTCTTGGTATATTCAATTAATATGTTGGGGTACCATTTTTTCTTCTGCAAATTGCATCTCTTTAAGCGGTTATTGTTTTACTATATCAGTTTTACTTGCATTTTTTTTCAAGTGTCAATAAATTTAATATTAGTGATTCGCTATGAGCAGCAATATAAAGGGGGATTGAGGGGGATTACTATAAAATATTCCGTGATGCGTGTTCTGCGGAATTCTCGTGTATTGCAAAATCTTCAAGAAAATGAAAAACATGCATTTTGCACTACGTGTTGATGTAATTTCAGCGTTTCGCGTGGTGGAAAGAATGATATTGCTAATGATGGACGGAAAAGTCTCTCACAGGAAAACTTCCCCACAGGAAAACTCCCACTCAGGAAAACTGTCCCTCATTCGGAAAAGTTCCCGACATTGAAAAAGTTTCCCTTAGGAAAAGTCCCCTACCTTTTTCAGTCAGGGACCGTGCACAAATTGCAGTTTACACAAAATATCAATTGTGGGAGAGATTTCTGAGGTAACTGTAGGGGCGAACGTACTATAAACTCTTACATCCGTTAAAATCCTGGCTTTCAACTCGAATTGCAAGATGAAACGAACTGTTTCTTGTGAATTGTTTTTCCAGTTGTTTTAATTAATGATTTTCACATAACACTGAAATTTAACATATGAAAGAATAATGTAGAGTGTAGTACGTTCATGCGGTTTAAACCCAAGCTTGTACTAGTATGATTATAACTTCCTAATGTACGATATTTTCTATGTAACTGAAAACGAATTCTGAGAAATGAAAATCCGCTTTTCAAAACTGTATTTAGAACGGTACAAACACATTTTATTTCAGCAGTTAAAGAAGAAAATTATAACTTCCTAATGTACGACATTTTCTATGTAACCGAATACGCAGATTCTTATGAATTCTGGGAAAGGAAAATCCGCTTTTAAAAACTGTACAGACAAATTTTATTTCAGCAGTTAAAGAAGAAAAGCTTGAATCCAAAATAAAATTCTTCCTATGAAATGTATATAAAATAGAAACCTTTATCAGGAGTTTTTGTTTCAATATATAAGCACTGTAAAATACACTGCCTGACAGAGAAAATGCCACACCATGAAGGAATGCTCGAAAACTGACCAAACTGCACACACAGATAGCCAAGTGGGTCCTGAACAAATGATTTAACTGTCACATACAGACAAAAAAAAATTATAACAAATGATTTAATTGTCACTGTTACATTCGGCACCCTACGCAGCCCTGGAACACCCCCAGTGGCCGAATATACAGGATGATCAATAAGGAGTGTGGCCCTCATTTTGGGTGATACAGCGTTGACTCCGACGTGGAATCAAGGCAATGAGAGTCCGAATAGAGTCCTGGGGTATCGTGACCATGTATGTGGTGTTGATCCGAGTCCACAGTTCATCTTCATTTTGCGGGGGTGGTAGGGTACTCAACAGACGTCCAATCGTGTCCCACATATGCTCGATGGGCGAGAGGTCGGGGGATCGTGCTGGTCACATAAGCATCCGCACACCGTGTAAAGCATTCAGGTTGATCCGAGAGGTAGGCGGCAGGGCGTTATCCTGTTGAAAAACGGCGTATGGGCTGCCCTGCAGTCAATGTTCAGTATTACGTACCAGCGGTGAGCAGCTGTTGGCGCTGATAGCATCCCACACCATGATGCTACATTGCCGGGCCGTGTGGTCCTCCACAATGGCAGAGGAATCCGCCGTTGGCCACGTCTTCTCCAGACTCTCACACGGCGATCATCCGTGGTGAGACAAAACCGCGATTCGTCATTGGACACCACAGTGTTCAATTCGGCACCCTACGCCGTCCTAGAGCGACACCACGCCAAGCGGTGGCGACGATAGCTAGATGTTAAGGGTAACCTTCGTAATAGACGGCTGGACAGCAAACCAGACGCAGCCAATCGGCGCGACACTGTCCTCGTTGATATCGGAGCATCCAAGCCTCTCCGTACACTCTGCAAAATGTCGCCTGTGGGTCCGCACAGGCATGACGTTGGATGCGACGATCGAAGCGCTCGGACTTCTGTCTCCGTGCTTCGGTCCCCTACGACGTTGCACAGATTCTTCCTGAGACCACTGTCTCTAAATGCGACCGTCGGTTGTGGCATCGCGTTGCGTTTCTTCCGCAATACGACGCAAGGACCATCCTTTGGTACGAAGGCCTACGATGACACTTATCGTGAAATCATTCGTTTGACGAAATCGCGTAGAACAGCGTCTTAACGGCATTGGCACCTCTTGTTCGTTCTCCAGACACGGTTGCAGTAGAACCACTCACTTCTCGCGGGCGTGTCGACGTCTCGACTGATGGCCTCACGGGCTGGTTGTTCGCTTGTATCCAGCGCGCCGTTCTTGCGATTGGCCCGCAAATGCAATCATTTCCGTAACTTGTACATGTGCACCCACCCTGCAATTTGCATGGCACTGCGTTCACGTCTTCGTGGTGTGGCATTTTCTCTGTCAGGCAGTGTATTTAGAAATCATTTTCGCGGTTTTAGTTTATTAACACTGGATGGCGGAAAAGCATCAGTTCAAGAGGACTTGAGGGTGTTGGTCAACTGCACTGACTCCATTACGAAAAGAGTCAGCTGCTCTCCCGGCTAATGGGCTAACTGGCCTGGACGCAGACATCCTACTCCACTCCACCCCACCCAAAGCGTCCATCCCCCAGAGATTACTGCACTCAGAGAACACGGAATTTCAGGTGTGTTTCAATTACCTTTTCTTGGGAGTCTGCATTCTTCATCCGAATTAGGACGAACATTGTGATTTGAGAGCAATTCCCTGAAAATGAAATTGATATAAGAGGTTGACTCTTTATCTAAACTTAGTATGCGGGTCTCAGAAAAATACGCTGATTTCTTTGCCTTTATCCGCTTAGCGAACGTCCGGTACTTTCACTATTTATTACTGCATGTTTTATATTTTTAAAGATCGGACATGTCTTGAACTATTGATAAGTCTATTGCAATAAAGTACATTGATATTTTTACTAGTTGTGGAATCTGAGGAAACATTTGCTAGAACAGTGAACCTCGACAGAGTCTATGGTAAAATCAACAGAGTTTATTATCGTTACCAAGGGGGATATCACGTGCAGATTGTCTCTTCATGCGCCAAAACATTTTTTTTTTAATTTTCTTCTATCATTTTTTTCTCTCATTTTAATTTTTTTCTTTTTTTACTTTCTTTTTAATTTCTTTTCTTTTTTAGATTATTTATTTTTCTCTTATTTTAATTCTTATTGTTTTTTAGCTTTTTTATTTTTTTATCTCTCATTTTAACGTTTTTATTCTTTTTTTTTTAGCTTTTTTTATTTTCTTTTTCAAATTCGTTTCTTTTTCTTAGCACTAATATTCCATTGTTGCTATTTATTTTTTCAATTAGTAAACAGTTATTTCCCGCAGTTGTATGATCAGTTTTAATGGCCGTTCCGAAATATCCTCTATTGCTTTTCGTTTAACGCTAATTGATACGATCAGTTTTGGTGGCTCATGGTTGTGACACAAGTTGAATTGTAAAATAACCGAGTCACTACTATCCAGGTACACTTTTGCCAATCATTTGCGTTCTGTACAACGCCACTTCCACCTTATCTCTGCTTCTACATCTTTATAGAATTTGGGCCCTGAATGTATCAATAAGTTTTTCCCTCTTTGGCTGTACATAAACTACATGTAACCTCTGTAATTGCTGTCTGAAGAATGATGCAATGCAACCACACCACTGTTTTGCAAAGACTCGGTGGCGCATTGTCCAGCAGAGAGCATCTTATGCCGGGAGCTCCCTGTCCCCCTTCCCCTAGGGGGAGGGCAAAAATGTGTGGATCTTCTCCCTGGGGTCTTCTGTTTCCACCTCTCCCTCCTTAAGCCCCCTTCCCCACACACACACAGACTTTTACCTTCGCGCGGATTACGGTTGACCACCTGTGGTCGCTTGAGAGATCGTCCCCCTGACTAGGTTTGACCACAGACACAAACTTAAAAACTTCGCGCTTTTCATTCCCAAGTATCTCACTCAATCTTCGTTTCCGACAAAAATCTACAAAATATCGTTTTACCTTTCCGCACCAAAGAGCAGAACTTCAGCAGTAAAAATTTCGACAAACGAAAAAAAAAAAAAAAAAAAAAAAAAAAAAAAGAAAGAAAAAAATAAGGATAAAAAAAAAAGAAAAGAAAGAAAAGTATATATAAACGAATTTTCAACTGCAGGGTGCCGAAGGCGAAAAGGGACATAGAAAAATGTTTCTCTGAAAAACTTAGACTTAGACTACATTGTGCTTAGCGTATACGTACTGACCGACTTTCTACGACGAAACTCAAAAAGTACATATATGCATCGTACCTATGTGACTTGCAAAAACAAACTAAAAATAAAATTCTACCGACGCAGCTAAACAAAGCAGTAATACGTATTTGGATTATTTTAATAAGAGATGGAAAGTACCTTGGCGGGACCAAATGGTGTTAAATGCCTAATTTAGAAATGTTAAATGTTGGGGTGGTCAGGGAAGTTATTGTTGGTGATTCTTTCAATCCGAAATATGTTAGTATGAAGATTTGGAAAATGTTTTAAATAAATTAATAGCAATATTTTGGATATCCATTTTTTTATCTATTTTTATAATTATTATTATTCTTTTTGATATTACAAAAATGTTTGAATGTGTTTACAAACGTAACAGAAATCTATGCTGGTGAAACATTTTCACAGTAAATTACTGCTTCAAACAGGGTCGGCTGGAACATAGGGGCAACCGGGCCGGTCGCCCTGGGCCCCGCGCCTTCAGGGGGCCTCGCAGTTAAGAAAACAAAATAATTTTCGGTAAAAAAATTTAGCTACATTTTTTTTTGTAACTATTGGGGCGCAAGGTCCTTAAAATATATTTTTGAACTTATTCGTTTGTTTCCAATCTCCTCATTTTCGAACACGTTATATCCCCTATTCGTCGTACGGACACTGAAATTTGCAGATTCAAAATTATTTTTGTAACCACCTTAATCTTTTCCGCATTCATGAAATAGTGAACTAAATTTCATCATTTTGTGGTCCCGTACTTTTATATATCCAACAATTTGTGTGAAAACCTGATACTTGAATTTAAGGAAATAAAAGAACAATATCCAAGTTACTTTCGGACTACACATGGAGGTCACTTTTCCAACATTACAAGAAATTGAAAAAAAAAAAAGAAAAAAAAAGGCAACTTTCATATATGAACGCGTATAAAAGTTTATAATGTCACTAATTTGTCAGTTACTCCACTGTGCATTAAAAATCAATCGCTAAACATGCATCAGGAGAAAAAACTGTTTATACCAATTTATTTTAGAGGGATCTTTATTACATTTCCTATACAAAAATATTCGCTAAGCAGGTATCGTTTTATCATTTTGTGAATAAGCTGTTATAAGAGTCTCAATGCAACCTAAACATCTTCTCCTGGGAAAGAAAATCGTAGATTTTAACACTTTTTACTCTTTCTCTCTCTCTCCCTCTCCCTCTTTTTTCCTCTTTTTCTTTCTCTATCTCTCTCCTCTCTCTTTTTCTCTCTCTCTTCCCTCCTGTCTCTATTTCTCTTTCTTTCTCTATCTTTTTTCTCTCTTTCTCACTCTATTTCTCTTTCTTTCTCTCTCTCTTCCCTCCTGTCTCTATTTCTCTTTCTTTCTCTATCTTTTTCTCTCTTTCTCACTCTATTTTTCTTTCTTTCTCTCTCTCTCTCTCTCTCTCTCTCTCTGAACTTTCAGTCCGTATTATGGTCTTTTCTTAAGCTTAAAGCAAATACTTTTTTGAGATAATCATTTTATCTTCCTCACGAACGATAATTTTCAGAAACGACTTTATTAAAATATGAGATTTATTTTTCAGTGCCCGCAATGAAATTTTGCTCTGGGCCCCACAATGAAATTTCGCCCAGGGCCCCGCAAGAGCTCCATCCGGCCCTGGCTTCAAATTAAATCACGTTCTCATTTTTCAGCTACTTATTCTTTTATAAGGTAATTTAACAAGGACAAATTTGTATTGGTTGTATCGAAGCTCAGAAATAGTGGTACAGATTCTGTGATTCTGTATGTATATACATATAAATTATAATAGTTAATACCATACATTAAAAGATTTACTTAATTTTATTAATTAATTTATTATTAGTTGAAATATTTAAAACAATAAATATAATATATTATTCGTTGTTATTTTGCGTTATTTATTTTTATTTCTATCATTTAACTTAAATTTTTCAAAAAAGGATTTTTTTTTAAGAAAAGGAAGGTGTGTAATTAAAAATAGGCACATCTTTATCTGACAAACAAAACAGAAGGAAAAATATGAAAGAAAAGAAAACTGTTAAAAAATATTGCGGTAAAAGAAACAGATTCTAAACAATGAAATGGTTTCGGAGCCCTCTTGGAAGGGCGGGGCAAAAGCAATATGGGTTAGCTCACCTTTCTGTTGATAAGGCCCTGACATGTCAACAATTGAGAACTGAAACAACAGAAGTGAGTACTTTACTTGAGAAAAGGAAACTTAGTCCATCCACTCTTGTCTTTGTATAAGTTTGCACTTTACACTGAAGTAAGAGAAGTGCCATAATGTGCACTCGCACGACACCCTCCCACCAGTATACGAAGCCAGTTACAGTGAACCCGTAAGTGCACTTTGGCTGATTTTTGCCCAAATCACCGAAAACACAGTGCCTCCCCTCCTCTATGAATATTGCAGTTATGAGGTCAGATCGGCAGGTGATACAGTCACACCCCTTATACACACACCACGGTTCCACAATCAAAAGCACATGGACCCCCGATACATGCTAGCAAAGAGAAGAACTCTCAAAGGCCCATTTCATTCCACCCAGCGGTGACTCTCACCTCCGCCAGGCCTCACACACATTCTGAACAGGCACACCACACCCATCATAGTTCCCACTTTCAGTCACAAACATTCAAAAAACAAATAAATGAACAAACACACACGCACCCCCAGGAATCCTTAACCTGAAAAAAAGAGGCAAGCTTATTATTATTAGTAATGCATGAAAGAAAATTAGTTATTTACGTTTTCATAAAAAAAAACTGGTTTTGTACGCCAAGTAAATTGCTAGTAAATTACCCGTAATTTGCGTAAAATAAGTGACGAGTAAATTACCTTGCCAAAGATGTGCAGCACATGCAAAAACTTTTATTAGAGTGATCATATTTAAATATCACCTTTTTTTTAACTTCACAAATTTAAATTATAGGCTATGCCTCTACAAAATTCAATAATCGTGCGTTCCTCTCGGCTGTTTACAATTCTTCGAATTCTTTCTTCGCGGGGAATCAAACTTTTCTTAATTCTAAGCGGAGCTTCTCCGCGCATTATTGTTTCTATTTCTCTTTGGACGGAAGCTTCTTCCTTTCGCAGTTCCCTTATTAACCGAAAACACGAAACATGGGCACGCCCAATCAGAAGCTTCCATCGTCGATGCCACGCTTCAACTTTGTTCTGAGTGCGTGGGATCACTCCTGAATTTACTGACCACAGAGTTGGTGGGAAGATTGGCTCGTTTCGTCGTTCTTCACCGCTACGTGCTGTACGAAGAACTTTTCCCAAGACATAGTACTCTTCAAACCATTTGACCAAGTCTTCCGCTTCGTCATCAAACAATAGTTTTATCTCGTTAAAGGCATTATCAATATCTTCAGGAGGAAGAAAAACAAGCGCCGGAAGATGTCGAACTATCAAGCTGAACTCTTCATTACCACAATATCTCGATTGCAGGCCAGGAGTAGCCTGAACTTAGCGCCAAATGTTTTGCCCAAGATGAAAGAAGCATCCGTGGTGTCTAGCGCCTGGAAAGGCGGCCCTTACAGCATTGATAACTGACATCTCAAAATCAGTGATCGCCCACTGTGGATCTAAAATAATATCTTTCTGAGTGGCAAATGTCTTTAGCTCTTCAAAGAATGAGAAGTAACTGGTTAGCGATTTGCTAGTCATCAGAGCGTAAACTAACGGCAAAACTCTACAGTTGTTCATAGGACCCACGGGACGGTGAATGGAATACAGCTGTTTAAAAATATTGGGCACTGTTTTAAAAGTCCCATCCATCACCCAAAATGCAGCTTCACTCAACATTTTGAGGTTAGCTTCTGTTGAAAAAATTAAACTTTTTTTATTCCTCTCATAGAAGTCTTTTAATAGGAATAATTCCCCGTCCTCTGTGTATTTTAAGAACTCAGGTATATTTAGTATTTCCACAATTGCAGGTTCAGGTGGCATTTCAACCCTCCTAGTTCTTTTTATCAATTTCCTCTGTGCTTCTTTCGACGGCATGCTCTGATGAGCCACAAGAGACATTTCGGAGGCTACATCCTGTATAATTCGCAGGGGTAAATCGTTGGTGGTTCTGGCCTTCTCTTTGATGTCCGCAATCTTCTGGGCTACTTTAGATCGAGCACTTTCAGGAGCATGGTTATGCTCGGACGCACTTATAAGATAATGTTCTTCACCTGCAAGTGATGTAATTGCTCTACTTCTGCAGCCATTACTCTTCTGATCGCATATCCAGTAAAATTTATTGCACCGTTGTCTTTCTTTAAGTAAAAGAAATCAATTTAAACTCAGTTTTTTCCCTCCCTTTTGTGAATCGACAAACGTACATATTTCCGACATGGTTGTGCTTGGAACTTCTTCAAAACCTCTGTTACTCATGGAACTGAGAAACAGACTGATTACAAAACGACTAGTGCTCTTAGATAACGTGATTTTTCCTCGCTCCGAGGATCTGGGTTCGGTCCAAGGTTAACGAATTTAATAACCTGCTCCCCTCTCACCTTTTCGTAGGAGTGTAAGTAAATGAAGGTCATTAGATAGTTGGGAGGCAGCTCTGGGTGGGAGGTAATAGCTTTCATTGTAAGATAATTTTTCGGCCACAGTTTATTGCTTATCTCTATCATACCAACAAAGCGCATTGTGAGGCTGGGAGAAACTGGGTTTCTCCCAGGGTTTTTTCCTGTGGTTAAAACTTGCAGTACCCCGCAGCACCCTGGGTGTTGTACGTGGGCAGTGATGTCTCAGGGGTGTTTCCTGCTAGTCCTTGGCTGAAGGGAGACATCTTATTCTTTCTTCAATAAATTGTCTGCTTATCTTTTCTATTACATCTCTGAGCTTTCGTAAAGGTGGCGACATACCAGGGCTATAGAAAAAGAAGGGCTGGGTCGTTCCTTTGTTTCAAGATTAGTATTCTAAGCTTCTGCAAAGAACGGTTCATGGGGGCTGTGACGTCATAGCAAGAACCAGAGACGTGCCAAGTAGCCAAATTCCAAGGGTAGGCAAGAATCCCAAATAAAATTTTACGTTTAATAAATTAATAACAGAGACATGGCAAAAGCTATAAAAACGTTTTATTGTGAAAAATGGAAATGCTACGTGGCACGTTGTTTTTTTTGTAAAAATTTACGTCATTATATAATTCAATAGAAAAAGACTTAAAATCAGAGCAAAATGATTTATTCTTTTGTTCACTAACGGATACCACGGGCAAAGGACTAACATTTTATTTTCAATTTTTTTTTTAATTTTGAAGATTTCAGCTTTCATGATTTGCGTGGCCAGGTCCAATATGATGGAATAAATGGGGGCCACTATGAAGGAAAAACACAATGGACTTAAAAAGAACATAATTTTTTTTTGATTGGAGGTTTAACGACCACCGTGAGCAACTCAATGGGCTATAAGCAGTCGCCCGTCCCTAATTTAGGGTCACTGGTTCCAGGGAAGGGAGAGAGCCAATGCCGTAAGACAAACACAACATACATGCCTCACCGGGATTCGTACCCGGGCCCCTTACGGACGAATGATCAAAGGCCATCGCTTAGACCACTGCGCCACCGGGGCGGCCATAATTTTTGGACAATCACTTAGGCATTTTATGTACGTTTAAAAGCATTAACATGTCTTGCTATATAAACGTTATGAACATGAGTACAGGTGATTAAGAATTGTTGAAACTGCCCAGGTCCCCACGATTAAAAAATACGAAATTAAAAACGTAACCTATGTAGCTGAGAAAAATCTGCAAAACCGAGGTAATTTATATCTCAAACTAGCAGGGGTACCCGGTATTTCCCGGGTAAATATTACTATTCGTGGAAACATCAAGCTCACCTGGTGAAAGTTAATATATTAAAAGGTATTCCTGTAATTTTCCAGTAAATTTATTTTAATTCATTTAGGTTATTGCTTTTTGATAAACTCTACTTTTAGTTTATCAATTGGGAGCAAAAATGTAAAGAGTTTCAGGATTGCCAACATTTGAGAACGCAACGTTAAGTTGTCCATGTGAAAAGCAGGGTTCTTCCAAATTAATGCCCGCCAATGCCAGTGTCTGGCTGATGCAGTAGTATTTCTGCAAAAAAAAAAAAAAAAAAAAAAAAATAGGAGCAGGGATGGCTGAAATTGTGAAAAAAAAATTGATTTACTTAATTTACTTATACGAAACAAAAAAGAAAGGAAAAGGAGTGGAAATATTTACCTTCGAAAAGACATCTATAGAAGAGCCGTGCACTGGCGTGCGCTTCTGAGAATCCAGCGACACTGAAATGCAATGTACCTATGACACGTCGAGTGCATGCTACTTGACATTGGCATTGATCATCCTTTTGTTTACCATTTTGAATATCTGGAACTCACTTTTTACATTACATTGTATTTCTGCCTGATGAAGCAGTCCGTTGGTGGTGAAAACTAACGTTTACTCATTTGTGTTTTTAATACACCATTAAATAGATATTTTCTCACTCTATTGTTATCTACGGTCACCAACTTAGACCGTACATCGGATATTGGAGTGCTAAATTGCGTTGAAGTTCTTAAAAGTACAAAATGGAACTTTTTACGAAAATTTTGTATGGTCCCCCTTCACGCCGGGCCCGACCCCTTCCAAAAACCGTCTACGGTAAAACTCAGAGTACCATGATATAGTATACCAAATTCGGTGGTTCTAAACTGAAAAATGTAGATTGTATGGAAAAGTTTGGGTGGGCGCCCTGTGACCCCGGGCTCCGACCAATACAAGGCTCCAACTCCTTCCCCAAACCATCTACTGTGTAAGTTAGGGCACCATGAGATAGTATATAAAATTTGGCGGTTCTAAGTTGAAAACTGTAGATTTTACGGAAATTTTGTATGGGCCCCCTTGACAACGGGCCCCGACGACCCCTTCCCCAAACCGTCTAGGGGCTAACTCGGAGTACCATGAGATAACCAAATTTGGTGTTTCTAAATTAAAAACTGTAGATTTTACGAAAATTTCGTTTGGGGTCCCCTTGACCCCGGGCCCCAACCACTTCCAAAAATTGTCTACGATTTAACTTTGACATGAGATAGTATACCAAATTTGGTGGTTCTAAATTGAAAACTGTAAATTTTACGAAAATTTTGTATGGGACCCCCTTGACTCCGGGCCCCGATCCCTTCCAAAAAGGGTTTACGGTCTAACTTAGAGTACCATGAGGTAGTATACCAAATTTGTTGGTTCTAAATTGAAAACTGTAGAATTTACGAAAATTTTGTGAGGGGCCCCCTTGACCCCGATCCCTTCCAAAAAGAGTTTACGGTCTAACTTGCAGTACCATGAGGAAGTATACGAAATTTGGTGGTTCAAAAGTGAAAACTGTAGATTTTACGAAAATTTTGTATGGGGTTCTTTTGACCCCGGGCCCCAACCACTTCCCAAAACGGTCAACGGTTTAACTTTGAGCACCATGGATACTAAACCAAATTTGGTGGTTCTAAATTGGAAACTGTAGATTTTTACTAAAATTTTGTATGGGCCCACTTGACCCCAGGCCCCGACCCCTTCCAAGAACTGTCTATGGTCTAACGTACAGTACTACGAGGTAGTATGCGAAATTTGGTGGTTCTAAATTGAAAACGGTAGATTTTACAAAAATTTTGTACGGGGCCCTCTTGAATTCGGGCACCGACCACTTCCCAAAACGGTCAACGGTTTAACTTTGAGCACCATGGGATAGTAAACTAAATTTGATGGTTCTAAATTGGAAACTGTTGATTTTACTAAAATTTTGTATGGGCCCACTTTACTCCGGGCCCCGACCACTTCCAAAAACGGTCAACGGTTTAACTTTGAGCACCATCTGATAGTATACCAAATTTGGTGGTTCTAAACTGAAAACTACAGATTTTACGAAAATTTTATATGGGCCTCCCCTTGACCCCGGGCCCCGATCCATTCCAAAAAGGGGTTACGGTCTAACTTAAAGTACCATGAGGTAGTACACCAAATTTGGTGGTTCTAAAATGAAAACTGTAGAGTTTGCGAAAATTTGTATGGGGACCCCTTGACTCCGGGCCCCGATCCCTTCCAAAAACGGTTTACGGTCTAACTAGAGTACCATGAGGTAGTATACCAAATTTGGTGGTTCTAAATTAAAAACTGTAGATTTTACGAAAATTTTGTATGGGGCCCCCTTGACAGCGGGCCCCGATGACCCGTTCCCCAAACCGTCCAGGGGCTAACTCGGATTACCATGAGATAACCAAATTTGTGGTTCTAAATTAAAAACTGTAGATTTTACGAAAATTTCGTATTGGCCCACCCTTGACTCCGGGCCCCGACCACTTCCAAAAACTGTCTACGGTTTAACTTTGAGCACCATGAGATAGTATACCAAATTTGGTGGTTCTAAATTGAAAACTGAAAGTTTTACGAAAATTTTGTATGGGACCGCCTTGACTCCGGGCCCCGATCCCTTCCAAAAAGGGTTTACGGTCTAACTTAGAGTACCATGAGGTAGTATACCAAATGTGTTGGTTCTAAATTGAAAACTGTAGAATTTACGAACATTTTGTGTGGGGCCCCCCTTGACCCCTATCTCTTCCAAAAAGAGTTCACGGTCTAACTTACAGTACCATGAGGTAGTATACGAAATTTGGTGGTTCTAAATTGAAAACTGTAGATTTTACGAAAATTTTGTATGGGGTCCTCTTGACCCCGGGCCCCAACCACTTCCCAAAACGGTCAACGGTTTAACTTTGAGCACCATGGATACCAAACCAAATTTGGTGGTTCTAAATTGGAAACTGTAGACTTTATTAAAATTTTGTATGGGCCCACTTGACCCCGGGCCCCGACCCCTTCCAAAAACTGACTACGGTCTAACTTACAGTACCACGAGGTATTATACGAAATTTGGTGGTTCTAAATTGAAAACTGTAGATTTTACTAAAATTTTGTACGGGGCCCTCTTGAACCCGGGCCCCGACCACTTCCCAAAACGGTCAACGGTTTAACTTTGAGCACCATGGGGTAGTAAACCAAATTTGGTGGTTCTAAATTGAAAACTGTTGATTTTACTAAAATTTTGTATGGGCCCACTTTACCCCGGGCCCCGACCACTTCCCAAAACGCTCAACAGTTTAACTTTGAGCACCATGCGATAGTGTACCAAATTTGGTGGTTCTAAACTGGAAACTGTAGATTTTACGAAAATTTTGTATGGGACTCCCCTTGACCCTGGGCCCCGATCCATTCCAAAAAGGGTTTACGGTCTAACTTTAAAGTACCATAAGGTAGTACACCAAATTTGGTGGTTCTAAAATGAAAACTGTAGAGTTTGCGAAAATTTGTATGGGGGCCCCTGGACTCCGGGCCCCGATCCCTTCCAAAAACGGTTTACGGTCTAACTAGAGTATCATGAGGAACTATACCCAATTTGGTGGTTCTAAATTGAAAACTGTAGATTTTACGAAAATTTTGTATGGGGCCCTCTTGACTCCGGGCCCCGACCACTTCCCAAAATGGTCAACGGTTTAACTTTGAGCACCATGAGATAGTATACCAAAATTGGTGGTTCTAAATTGGAAAATGTAGATTTTACTAAAATTTTGTATGGGCCCACTTGACCCCGGGCCCCGACCCCTTCCAAAAACTGTCTACGGCTAACTTAGAGCACCACGAGATATTATACCAAATTTGGTGGTTCTAAATTGAAAACTGTAGAATTTACGAAAATTTTGTATGGGGCCCTCTTGACCCCGGGCCCCGAAAACTTTCCAAAACGGTCAACTGTTTAACTTTGTGCACCATGAGATATTATACCAAATTTGGTGGTTCTAAATTGAAAACTGTAAATTTTACGAAAATTTTGTATGGGCCCCCTTGATCAACCCGGGCCTCGATCCATTCCAAAAAGGGTTTACGGTCTAACTTAGAGTACCATGAGGTAGTATACCAAATTTGGTGGTTCTAAATTGAAAACTGTCGATTTGTATAGCGGACATACAAACAAACAATTTTAAATATACAGGAAAAACTGAAATTTTTATATAGCTGCTTACTGCAGTTTTAACAAAGGAAATTTTGCATTGGTACTGCAGCGCCGACTATTGTCAAAGAAGTACGATACAAGGCTTGAAGTTTAAAACTGATGAAGTAAAATGTTGACAGTTTGTCGGTGTTTTGTCCTGTCGGTGTTTTGTCCAGTCGGTGTTTTGTCCTGTCGGTGTTTTGGCCTGTCGGTGTTTTGTCCGGTCGGTGTTTTGGCCTGTCGGTGTTTTGTCCTGTCGGTGTTTTGGTTGTCGGTGTTTTGGGTGTCGGTGTTTCGGGTGTCGGTGTTTTGTCCTGTCGGTGTTTTGGGTGTCGGTGTTTTGACCCAGACCCGCCTTAAACATACATACGAAGTTCGAGCCCAGAACTACAGAACAGTATTGGCACTTCCTACTGGATTTCTGTATCAATAACAATTTCGTTACCGTGGGCGATGGGCTATATCTCCAAACTCGTGGTATCCCGACGGGCAGTCGCTTTTCTAGCAGTTTGGCTAATCTCTATATACATTTCTATGAGGATAGATTTGTTTCCAATCATCCTTTACCTGGGATTGCTATAAGATATGTTGATGACATCATTGTCACTAACATTCCGGACTTCTTGCGTTGCGCCGCTGACTTGTATCCTGACCACCTTACCCTAGAAAAAACTAACAGATCGTCTACTTGTTTTTGTTACCTAGATTTAGAGGTTCAGATGGACGAGGAGGGAAGAGGTGTGGTGAAGTTATTTGATAAAAGAAACTCTTTTTTTTTTTTTTTTTTTTTGATTGGAGGTTTAACGACCGCCGTGAGCAACTCAATGGGCTATAAGCAGTCGCCCGTCCCTAATTTAGGGTCACTGGTTCCAGGGAAGGGAGAGAGCCACTGCCGTAAGACAAACACAACATCCATGCCTGACCGGGATTTGAACCCGGACCCCTTACGGACGAATGATCAGAGGCCAGCGCCTTAGACCACTGCGCCACCGGGGCGGCAGAAACTCTTTTGAGTTTGATATCATTAACTACAATCACTGGTCCTCCAACATTTCAAAAGTTATGCATCGCAATCTACTCATCTCTCAGTTTCATAGAATAGCTAAAATTTTTTCTACGCAGTTCTTACTTGTAAAAAATTTGAAATCTCTTCTTTCTAAACTGCAAACTAACAATTTTCCTACAAATTTCTTATGACATAATTTTAAACATTTAATTTTGAACTATAATTCGGATTCCAAGAGTTTCAAATTGAACATTAACATGCTTTATTAACCTAGGACCTAACAATTTTAAGTATATAGGCAACACAAAGCGCTATTTGGTGGGTCACTAATAGCTGAAGATCCTATCTACATATACATTTTTGCATCTTGTCAATTCACACATTTTTTGGCTTACCAGGTAGTTGATTAACCGTGACCACCTTTTATATCAGCGTATGTATTTGGGTTCTTGTGGGTGTTCTGTTCAGTTTTGTTTGATGTCTTGTCATGGTGGTTCTGTTCTGCCGGCAAGCTTCTAATTAATTTTTTTTCTGTTGTATAAACTTGATTCTTGAAATTCTTGTGCTTATTAGAATTTGGTTTGGTGGCCTAGTGAACATGATCAACCGACAATTTTGGCTTTCCACAGGTTGATGCTCTCCTGATGAAGGCAACATGTTTTTTGCTTTCACTTGTTTTGAAGTTCCTTTTTTTAAATTTTGTATTTTTGTTCTATAATGTTTTCGTTCTATATATATATATGTAGCATGGCATTAGCAGTTAAGTGGCTTACGTCAGTGGCAGTAACCTGTCAGAAAGCAAAGAGTGTAAGTGTCACCAACATGGGATTTAGCAAGGAGCAAATACGCCACTGCACGTTGTATGAGTTTCGTCGTGGTAATACCCCCGCAAGTGTTGTTGTTGGTTTGAACGGTTTCGGGAGGGACAGAAATAGTGACATCACGACTACGAACAAGGCATGACACCTAGCGACAAGAGTGGGAAATCGAGCACTTTCAATCCACCCATCTTTTGAAGAGGAAACGTAGGAAGGGTTTACTATGAACGGGACAACAAACAAATAGTTCCTATCAATCGGCGTTTCTCTGTACAGGAGTAGCTGGCATGTCAGAGGTGTCAACAAAATCTGCCTGGAATCGCCCATAAGAAAACGGAAAATCATCTAACTGGCATATCACTGCATAATTCGACATGCGTGCTCCCAGCAGCACTTAGGAACACACCACTTATCGGATCACACTAGGAATGGGATAAAAGACTCGAAGCCATGGTTTCTAGCCTCAATTGATGCTATCACACATTTTGGGCCTATTTTAGCATCCAAAACATGAATACCACGAATTTTTCGTCCATTCTATCATCAAAACGGAAAAATGAATGGTAATTCATTTTCTATTACTTTTTAACGAAAAACTACCAAAAAAATAATAAACATGTTAGCATTTAAAGGGCAGAAATGTGCGTGTTTTCTTTGCTTACTTTTTTTAGACGTACATCTTTTATAATACACATAGTTTTCAGCTCTTTATACTTTAGCTTCAATACGTTTTTGAAATATTTGACACTAGGGTATTTTGAAGGGAAACATAAGGTTCTACGTGAAAGAAATTTCTAAGAAATGTCCGTGAAGTCCTGCTCCAAACTGGTGGTGAGGCGTCCGGTGTGATTATCATTCTAAAGCCTTCAAAATAAAATACCGAATGAGTTCCGTTTAACCATTTAGAGCCAGTTGTTTTTCACTTGCCTTCAAAAAAATTTTGTTTGTAGACCACTGAAAAAAACAAACAAAATATTTTCCCTAAATGATAATTTGTATAACATAATTAAAGGGAAAGCGGCCTTTTCTGATGTGCTTTACACTCCTTGTAGCCGTGTTCTATCGATTTATATATTACATGCTGTCCAGCTAATTCTAGCTCACTAGCTCACTTTCGTAATCCAGATATAAATGGTTACAGCCAGTTAAAATATTTAGTATTTGTTTATATTTTAAAAAATCAAATCAGTGCAAGACAATTGAGAAGTCAGGATTAAATGAATATTTTATAAAATATATACAACAAAGATCAAACCTTTGCTCATCTTTATACAAACAGAAGAAACTGTAGGTAAATAATGGCGCGTGTAGAACTCAGATAACGGCAATTTAACACCTGATACTTACTCCTGTTAATCATTGTTAATCTTATTCTTCAGATGCGGAAAGCAAAGTACTTAAGTGAGTTTGACATGGGCCAAATTATAATGTCCAAACGACTGGGTCAGAGCATTTGTGAAACGAAAAGGCTTTCGGGGTGGTCATGCTGAGCCGTGGTTACGACCTTAAGGATGTTCCGGGGAAGGATAAACCGCGAACCACCGCCATGGATTCGCACACAACGTCTTATCGATTCGAACGAAGGTTATTCCGCAAGGTTGGAGCTAATAGAAAACATACTGTGATCCATCTCAACGGTTATTTGAATGATGATGTCGTTAGTAATCTGTTATAACACAGTAGTAGTACATTGAACTCTTCCGAAAATGTGGATACGATGTACCAGAACAATTCTACTGCGCATGGGGAACTTTCTTCGCCGTCGAAAGCGCCTACAATGAGAACGCGTGCATCAAAACTGGACATTGAAAAAGGAAATGTTTGGATGAATGTCTTTTGCCCGATGAATTTTGTTTCCTGTTGCACCATATGGACGGCTGAGTTGGTGTGCACCAATTACTTTGAGAGGTGCTGCAACCAGATTGTACCGTGGTACGAAACAAGCTGATTGAAGAAATTTAATGTTTTAATAATGAAAAATAATATATCAAAGTATGTATAACACCAATTTTCAAACTGAGTGCAGTGACCGAACACCACATGCGGATGATTCAAAGGTAAGAGAAAATTATCACAATTAAAAAAATATTTAGATAAATAAGTTACAGAAGGAAAGGGGAAATTTATAAACTCATAGCCGATTCACACTCTCATAGCTGGACACAGGAAAGTAGTTTGCCTAATGAATATTGGGTTGTACTATTTCGAGGAGTGCGTCCACGATTTTATAACCAAGGTAGAAGATGTCTTCTAAATTTTCATTTACCACAAATTTATTGGAGAAATACTTTTAATAAAAGCAAAATTAAGATACACTTTTTCTTTATATTTGTTTTTCACATGATTTCCCGAAAGTGCAAAATGTATGGTCTTCTCAGTGTTAACAGTTATTAATTTAGGTGACTTCATTGATTTTTCTACAGCGTAGAACTATTGGACACCTATTATTCGTATTCAGTCCTAATTTACAATTTGATGGTGAACCCAGGAAAAATCTTGTACTCGCACTAACGCATTCCTAACTGTTTAAAATCGTAAATCTCTCTGCGTCTCACTCCTACAACCTTAATAATGACCTTTTGCGCATCTACGCATGTATTAACATAATTTATGTACTATAATATTGGAGACACCCAGATGCCAATTCCAATTATCTGACATGGCCACTTGGCCAAATGAGTTTACATTATTTCTGGTATTTAGTCTCAAGCATGGCCTGCAATGAATTTCCAACATTTGTTTCAAATCTTCCATTCTCCTTCCCAGATGACATGTTCCTTGATTTAAACAGCTTCTGTTGCTAAGTGTATTTCACAATTTTTCAAATTAAATAACCAGTATTTCTTAAAATGCGCCATTTCAGAATCGTATTCATTTAAGGCAAGGTTTGTCTTGAACCTGAAAGCCCGCTATGAAAAACACGATTTAAAAGGAAATACATTTAGCGAAGTTCTTCAAGTTGTGTGTTAGTTTTGTCGTGAAACATGACAGCTTAACCGGGTCCTATTATAAAATGTAGATCTCTAACTAGATCAACAGAAATTCACCCTGTGTTACAGATGTACCGATAGCGGGCTTTTTGGTTCAAGACAAGGAGAAGTTAGCATAACAGCGGAACGAGCAGGCAGAACGGACCTAACGGCCACTCAGGAGATAGACTAGGGTCCGGTACGGTAGGGCATGTGCATATATGCAGCATGACGTAGGGGAGAGGGGTGTCAAAAGGGTATAAAGCAAACGGGCGGTGTACGTTCAGCAATTCGGTGAAAGCTATTGCACGGTGTACATCGGTTTGAACGACGTCGATTTGCTGCCACCCTATGATATAGCCAACAGGCCATCCAGCAGATGACATCTGGATGACCTTACCCGAGGTCGCGTCATTGGGAAGTTGGATCAAGGTTGAAGTGTAACTAGTGTGGCCGAGGAGTTCGGGATCGCTCACAGCATCGTTTCACAAGCTTGGAGAGTATTTCAAACGACAAGAACAGTCGTCCGAGAGTTTAGCAGTGGTCGTCCACTAGCAACCACGGTGGCGGATGACCAGTATATTGTCCTACAGGCGAGAAGAGACAGACGGCAGCCAGCGGGAGAAATTGCAAGGCACATGCAACAGACAAGTGGACGTCCGTTATCGCGTTTAACCGTGTCCAGGAGGCTGCACAAAGATGGTCTATTTGCACGACGACCAGTACGGTGTGTGCTATTAAAGCCTGCTCATCGGATACGGCGGTTTCTGTGGTGCCAGGAACACAAGAACTCGACACATCAGCAAAGGGGTAGAGTTCTCTTTACGGATGAGAGCCCATTTAGTCTGACGTGCTATTCTGGACGTATACACATATGGAGAGAGCAGGGAACACGCAATCACACTTCCAACATCATCGAAATGGACCTGTTTGGAGGTGGCGGAGTTCTCGTTTGGAGCGGTATCATGCTTGGTAGCCGTACTGACCTCCACATCTTCCAAGGAGGTTCAGTCACTGGTGTCTGCTATTGTACCGATGTTCTCCTGCCTCACGTGTGGCTGTTTAGAGGTGCTGTGAATCCTGAGTTGAGTGAAGATATTCAACGCATGGATTGTCCCGCAAGGTCCCCGGACCTACTTCCAATCGAACACCTGTTGGACCTTTTCGGGAGACGCTTGGCCGCACGTCCCCAGCTGCCAGCAACGATTCCGCAGTTGCGATTGGCCCTACAAGAGGAATAGGCCGCGATGCCTCAACAGCTCCTTGACAACCTCGTCCTCAGTAAATCCTGCAACGCAGTCAGTGGTGATCATATTCCCTACTAAAGACTGGATTTTTCTTGGCAGCCACCTGTCACATGGACGTTTCTGTCTTCTGTCCAGTTGTGCTCAAAGCTACCTTTTCAATTAAGTGCCTTTGTATCATTTTGATTCCTTGTTTGGACGGTTTTGCTCACGTTTCCCATATTCTTACATCTTCGGGATCTTATGGTATGATTTGAGTCGATGTGGAGCACTTCTGCAAGAAGTTACATTCGAAAAACCGTCTTGTCCCTAATTTTTTCCCGCCACTGTAATTGGACGTAAAGCTTTCGATGGCGTCCACGCGTACGATTGATACTGGCAAGTACACTATGTGAAAAAAAATTGTCTTACTTACCATGTGGAGGAAAAGTGGCTTAGCAAAGTTTCCTCCAACGTAGTATTTTTGCTATATCTAAGAAATTACATCCTTCCTATCTCATCTCTACTATAAGTGTAGCACGTTTCATATCATATTGCGCTGACCTTTTTGTAGTGATATTTTCTATGTCAAACACTTTAATTTCCACTAGGTTATGGGAATATAGGTAGAAGGCGAGCACCGATGGCTTTCCATAAATGCCCTGCGAAAACGTCAAATTTTTCAGCATGAGCAGAGCGTACTGATTCAAGACATTGCGTAGAACCCAAATTTGCAGGTTATCCAGTTAGTGTACTTTTGAAGGTATTTTCTATTCGTACCGATAAAGATAACGGGAACGGCATCGTAAGTGGCCTAACAGCTGTGTCGTATACTTTGAACATGACGTTATCTGGCGTTGGGTGTATATTAGCAATGGCGTAGGGCGTAACATACGCTGCCTCTCAAATGTACTGAAAACACAGATGAAAGCGTCTAGATCATAGCACTGCTTAGACGTTTAAATTGAAGTCAAATTTATATCAGACTACTTACGGCATGAATTCCGTTTTCAATATCTAACTTCACTTCCTGAAGAATCCGTTACTTCTCTGTTATCTGATGATATCCGTTTGGATAATCACATGTATCTAGACGTTTCTTAATATAGAGAACTCTACTAAAGAGTATTCATCTTTACCTCATCAGGTAAAAAAATAACAACGTAAAGAGATAAATGCTGTCGAGGTGCTGTGTTAATGACCTGTGGCATAGCGAAGAATAATTGCCCTTCGTTATTGTTTTTGTATTGTTTTTGACCAATGATACGTTTAGAGCTCCGAAACACAAACACCATATCCCAGAACAGAAATAGATAACTGTTTTTAAGGTAGTGTGTTATTAGCTTGCGGTATATTAAAGAATCAGTGCACTGTGTTTCATTTCATTGAGGGAGGAGGCTTTAATAGCTCCAAAACACAGACACCGTATCCCAGAACTAAAAGTATAAAGAAACCAAATTGTAACGTTTAATTGTCCAAATTTAATTGTCCAAGACGACGGATTGTACAGATATTTCACAGATATCTGCAAAGGGAAACGCTAAGTCGGCCTAATAAGGGCACATTGTGGGAAGTTCTGCAGTTGTATGCTGTACATCTGGTAAACTTCTACCCCTTGCTAAAATTGCTCGACATTTGGAGAATACAAGAATGGTTGCAATTCGATGACCACTGACAAGGTTTCCAATTTTTGATATTGATAAAACTGACTAACAGAATACTCAGATAAAAGTGTTGTTAAACTAGGTAGTAAAACACCAAGTTCTGCAATGCCAAAATTATAAAACCCTTTCAGTGCAACTACACGTCTAGCTACATTTACAATGGAGGTAGTGTTCCATCATGTCACAATTATGTTGAACGGAGAGATATCGGGCGATTTAGCTGGCCATTACAGGATGAAGACATTACGGAGGCTAGCCTCGGACAGCTATGTCCGGTTTGTCCGACATATTCCTGTTGAAAAAACTCTCGTTCATACTGATTCAAGAATGGCAACATAACGGAGAACTACCAGGGATGTCGGGCTATCAGAGGGAATAGCTCCCCGGTCAGTTACTCCCTGTGTGCAAACAGTGTGACCTTCTACGGAAATAGAGGATCTGTGCGCTGGCCATTATATTTCAGTGAAGTAAAGGTTGGTCATCGGCATCATGTACAAATTAGAACTTAACAATGTAAACAGCGCAACGCACTGATAAAAACAGTTTGTTTGAAACAACAAAATCGTTTGGTTGAACTGTTTTGTCGATTTACTTTGTTTCTTCAGGCAAACTCCATCGGAATTGTTAAGTTGGCAACACAAAATTACATTTTGTTAATTCAACTACTTGGAGGTGGCATCGAACTTACGCCAAACCGCACGGGATTAATAGCTACTCCATACGGGCACTATTAGAATACCACTGCGCAGAATAATCTCGTTTTGCGCTTAAGATTTCGTTTTGAATTATGCTGACTGCGAATTTTTATTCGCCATCAATTCCTGATGGCAACTAAACATTTACACATTAAGTAATGATAAGAGTTGTAATTTATGTATAGAGCTTGATTTCATGTATAAGCTAAATACACTGGCGGAAAGTGAAAAAAGAACACCAAGACGGAATTGGCGGACGATCATGAAATTTACATATGCTAATTAGGTCGAGTTTACGTAGGTGTGATGTTAATTTCGGGACCAACCGGTGAGCGCTTACGCCACAGCGCGGCATAATATGCAAATTATCGTCGGTGGTATTTAAGGAGTATAGCGAAGTGAATGTTATCAGACGTCGGCGTACAGACATTTGCGAATACCCTGAAGAAGCTGCAATGCCTGGACATGGAAAACGTGTACGATTTCAGCAGTTATCGGACTTTGAGCGAGGTCGTCAAGTCGAACTCCGCAAGGGCAGGTGATCGTATCGTCGTAATGCGGAGCGAATTGGACGGGAAGTATCGGTGGTGGTACGATGGTGGCGTAGATGGTCCGAGGAACATTCCCACACGAGAAGACGTGGAACCGGGACAGACGGACTGATGAGCGGACCAATCGACGCATAAGAGGAGCGGCGTTGTCAAGCAGAACATCCACTGCGACGCAAATCCGAGCTGCCATTGCACCTGAGGTAACTGTGCAAACAATCCGCAACCGTCTACTGGATGCTGGACTACATGCACGTGTGCCTCTGGCATGTGTACCTCTGACTCCAGTCCACCGTCAGGAACGGCTGCAGTGGTGTCGCCAAAGTCTGCTCTGGAGAACGCAATGGCGATCTGTCGTGTTCAGCGATGAAAGCTGATTCTGATTGGGCGCCTCTGATGGCGGTATGCGTATTCGTGACAAACAGGGGAGCGTCTCCACCCTTCTCGCATCCGGCAGCGACACACAGGGCCTAAACCTGGTCTCCTGGTGTAGGGATCGATCATCTATCACCCCCCGTACACATGTTTGTACCTGGTAGGTTAAACAGCACCTCCTACATCAACAACATCATTCAGCCCGTTGTTGTGCCATTTGTAAGGTCGGTCCATCGTGGTGTTTTTCAGCAAGATAACGCACGCCCACACACGGCACGTGCAACGCAACATGCACTTCAGGGTGTGAGACAACTTCCATGGACTGCACGTTCACCGGATTTGTCCCCCATTGAGCACGTGTGGGGTATTTTGGGACAACGACTTATCCGGTCTAAACGGCCAGACAGGGCGATCCCTGATTTACGTGTCCAGGTTGAGGATGCTTGGAACTCAATACCCCAAACTTACATCCAACATCTGTACTACAGACTCCATGCGAGAATTGCACAGTGTGATGCCTTTCATTGGGGTTCAACCTCGTACTAACCCCGTTACATGGAAACGTTATTTTTCAGTTTACCAGCAAATACAGCTGTATTTTGCCATAATGTTTTGATCACGCTATCCTCTGTATTCCGTTATTATGCTGTATAAATTTCGTTGGTATCAGACGTCTCCTTCTTGGTGTTCTTTTTTCGCTTTCCGCCACTGTATATAAGGTGTTTAAAAATTCATACGGCAACCAAAGATTGCATGACGATAGTACTGTTAAAACATATAGAACGTTAAGAAAAATATTACGATTTTTTGGTCTAACAAATATGTCAATAATTTGTTTCATCAAAAAACTAAGGAAAACACTTAAAAAGAAGTCGAAGATTTGTTTCGTGTGTAACATGTAAAACGAAACATTTTATACACGAACCAAAATAGTGTCAATACATCGTTATATCAAGTATAAATCACGCATGAACATTCCAGAAGTTAATAAACCGACCTTCAAATGCTATATTCGCAGATAAAAATTTACTCGTAAGAACAGGTAAAGCCGAGTGTTTATCACCGCTAGTTCCTAAACGGAAGGTCTCAGGTTCAAATCCACACGGTGAACGATTTTTCGCATGATCTGAAAAAATTTCCTCGTGACGTAACACCGTCTAAATCCATTTGAACACCACTAGAAAATAAATACGGCGGGAAAAAATATTATCGAAGAAAATAAAGTTGGCTGTTAAAAAAAGGCGGATACTTCCGTAATAAAGAATGGCGGACACCTGCGGTCAAAGGGCACGACCTAAAAGTACTTCACCGACAAAATGTTGCCATCGGAAAAAAATTTAGGGAAAAAGAGACACAGCTACATTACTTTAAATTTTTTGGAGCATGAAATTACAGTGTCACGATAACACTATGTTTAATTGTAGCAACAAAATGTTTTATTACGATAACAAATACATATTGGTCGGATCAAACAAATTCTCAAATATCGACATAGGCATTTTGTTAAATGAACAAAACGTTTTGGTAAATGAACAAAACGTTTTGGTAAATGAACAAAACGTTTTGTCTTGATAACAATAAATTTTGTACAATCAGCCATAATTTTCAGCAAAATACGTTTGTAAATTCAACAAACATTTTTGTTGACTGCAATCGGCATATTTTTTTGTTAATTCAACAATTTTTAGCCGAATTAAGAAAACTTTCTTTTCAGTGCGCAACGGGACATTACCCAAATTGATGGAGCACTATACCGCTGCAACTGATGCTGCTGATGATCGGTGAATTGTCGTTGACAGCGGAGTGACCTCTTTGAATGTAGTCCCCGTGCAGGAAGTCGTCCGGCAAAAGGCACGGATGGCCACTTCCGTATCTGTAGGAGAAGCAAAATAGCCACTGATGGTTTAGGTAGTCGCTTTCGAATGTACTCCTGCATCTCTGATATTCACTTGGTCCTCGCGTTATCTGCTTGCCCTTGGCCGTCCAGGGTTGGCGTGCCGCTGTGCTGTGCCGACCTCGACCCATTAGCGCAAACATGGTCCGACTGCAGCGTCTCTCCGGCCCAACGACCTGGTGACACCGCGACTTGACAAACTGGCCTCTCTCAGCTCAGTTACACATCCCTAAAATTCGCTAAACTGCTCGTATTGTGCACGAATGCAACGGCGATGCATTCTCACAGTCCGTTGAAATTAATGCAATCGAGATCCGTTGTTACAATTCTTATTGTGTGCAACCTTGCTCTTGTTATATCCTCCGCGATACCCGGTTTCCATGCGCCGTGGCCGACAACTATTTAGTCATTGGCCGTTATTTCTTATCATTTGCAAATTCTGTCCTGAAATAAAAGCATGCCAAGTTTCATCAGAATCCATTGATTATCGTCGGGTGCTTCGGGGTTTGTTTTTTTTTTTTTGGTAAATACTGTGTGCAAATTTTCTTAACTATTTTTCTTTCTGTTAAAAATGTTCTTACTAAGGTATGCAATAGCGATCATTAAAATATCATTTTGTATATTAGGTTGCTGAGAAGCACTATGAAAGAAATGAAAGGAAACTAGCCGTTTGTACAGGTAAAAAGTGAAACACTGCGAAATTAAATAGTTTATTTAAAACATTCAGAGCAAATCAGAAATGCAGTGAGTGCTGCTATCACCATTTATGACGGAATAGATTTGATGACATTCATAATTTTGACTATGATTGGTAAATTATGCTGACGAAGTCTTTGAATTTCAATTAATAAATAGGGAGAGTAATGATCAAGGTATGTACTTTGCTATACTCTGGATTAGTATTGAGAATTCTAGATTCATCTCTAAAATTTCTAAGAAAGTGTGCTTACTTTTCCACTTGAACTGCATGTGACAAAATATGCATGGATTTTAAATTAAGAACAGTGGGGAAAAATCAGAGAATAGTTAAGGATATGTGCGTTCTTATCATTGTACCATATACAAAAACTTTTGGTCATAACCATTATTGTATTTTAAATAAAAAAATCAAGATTTTACGACAACGCGGCGCGAAACTGGCTAGAAAACAAAAGATGTCTTTAATTGGAAACAACAAGACCATAGAATTTTTAGGCTAGCTTCTTACCTCGTAATCAGCTTTATTCACTTCGGAAAAAGAGTGCACAGGTATAAATTGCAACAGGAAAGGGTAGACGCTGTGTGAGGATCAATACATACAACCGGTTACGGTTTAAATGATGCCTGCCGACGGAACAGGCGAAGATCCACTAGGGAACAACAGCATAGTGTTCTTAGCATGCCTACCAAAAGGCGAAAGCGGATTAATTCAATTGGACCACAACCAAAATTTATTTGAATTTTAATTTTCAAGTAGTTAAATTTTTAAAAACAAAACTGCAAGTAATCAATATCTTTCCGTTTTTTTCCAATTGCACATAGATTCGAAAATACATAAGTTAACCAGTACTTTTCATATAGTTAAGAAAATCGCGTGTAAATGAGCTGAATTCCACATAATTTTTTTCAATTGTTGTGTATTTCAATTGTGTATATACTTTTAAGACAATCAACTTTAATTTACCTCACTCAAAACTACGATATGAAACAAGAAGCTAAAATGTTGGATCATATATATTTCATTTTTTTTTTCGTTCTCTTTTGGTTTCTAGACGACCCATTATTAACTTCAAGCCGGATGTCAAAACCTCGCACCGGAGTTTATAATATATTTATCATTTAAAAATGCGTATCCACCTTATTGACTTCAACAGAACAAATTTTAACCACTGGAACTGCGAGATCACAATTCTTCACTGAATTTACACATTCCCAACCATTCTCACAAGAAAGAGTTTGTTCATAGCATTGCATTTCTGCTCTGACACGAACGCTAGCATGTACAAACTTGACATAAGTGTACTCGTGGTTCTCGGCTATATGAAGGGTTTTATCGCAGTATTAATTTATAAATGTACTCCAGGTTAAGAGTACAGAAGTACTACCATGCTGCTCTTTGTTACTATATGATTTCATCTCAAAATTTAATAAATAGCTATTCGTGCGCACTATCTCAACAATGGTTGCAACTCTGCACTTGAGCTGTTCTGGAAATCCATTTTTATAAAAAGAAACTGATAGTTTTAATTAAATTTTCCTTATTGTCATTTTTTCCGAAACTTTATGTAAAATTTACGGCAAACGTTTGTGTTCTATAAAGACAGTTTATGTGGGAAAGGTTATTTTGTCAGGATTTGCTATTCATGTCTTTAATTCGTTGATATAATTAGTAGAAGCTTTTCTTTCTGAGAGTTTCACGGATATTATCATAGTAATCACGTTTCCTTAGTAAATATTTCTTATTTTCAAAAAACAAATAATGATGTACATGTAATATATCTAGACACGTTAAATGACTTTTTTCAGAAGATTTAGAATGTTATTATCTTACTAGAAAGAAGAATGTATTTTAATGAATGATAGGAACGTTTGTAAAGGTAGCGTCTCCCAGAGGTAGCCGCGAAAGTTATTGGTTTAAAATATTATTTCCATTTGTACATAGAAAATCATGTCATCAGTTTGGAAAATACGTTTAACAGTGTTATAAATTTGGAAAGATTTGCAATTAATGATGGGTTTTCTTGGAAAGATGCGCGTATGATTTCAAATAGATATTTAATCACAGGACCTATTTCAGAGTGTGAAAAGTACATCGTTTTACTTGTATATTCAAATTTATCTACATCAGCAAAACGTCTCGAAACTGAAATGGTTATTTGGAACCGGAAACACCCTCTCTCGCAGACAAAAATCCCATTCGCACATTACAGTGAACGCGTCCATGACTATCATCGAAAGTAGAGGAGAATAGCAGAAGGAAAATTTTTTGGAAAGGCGTATTCAACCACTTCTGCTAAACCACATTTTGATCACCACACCGCAAAGATACGTTGCAGGTATTCCAGGCATCTGCGTCATTTACAACGACCTTGAAGACAAATAATTGATTTTGCATTTGCATGTAACAACGCATAAGATCAATAACATTTACTCATTGCATAGGGAATGGATTTATCTTTTCAAAAAAAGTGACTGTGTCCGCAAAGCAGTTAAATAATGGAATCACAATTTTGACGACTTGCTTTATTTACAGCCGGACTGGTGAACTATGGGTCCTCAACATCATAGATAGTTCAATTCAACCGAGACGTGCGCCTTGCAACGTTTTCGTTAAATGAATGACACAGATATTAGTTTCACAAAAAGGACACTTGCTTTTTGAAACTCTTTTTCTCATACTCAGCATTTCTATTGCGACCGTTCAGAACTAAATAAGTTTGTGTATGTACTAAGACGGTTCTGAATTTTTTTTAATTTGGAAAAACAACCCATTTCTAAGTAAAGCAAAACTAAAATTCAAGCCCGTCCCTTGAATTATAGATGTACGCCAAAATTTACAGGTGCATATCAGCGATTTATCTTTACGTGTATTCATGAAAAGCAAACTGTGCAAAATACTATAGTAGCGGCTTAATTGCGAATTTCATAACAAACGTTTATCATTTATTATGAGTTGTACTGCGTGAACCACTCGAAACTGCTTCTAAATTGTTGAATTGTTGAGTAGGGTGTTACTGCAGAGGAAAATCGCAAGTGATCCTACTAACAAGAAGAAATCAAAATGTAAATTAATTAATTTTAATAAATTTTGAACGGAATACGGGAAACAATTAAGATTATCTGCGTACATATATATTTAACAAAATAACACAATAGTCACCGTCCAGCAGTCTTTTCACAAATTTTAAAGCTTTGAATTTTTTTTTTTGTTCTTCAAACACGTGATCAAATTATTCTTAGAATTTTTTCTGATATTATACTGTTATAAGTACACTACAGTTGAACAATTTATTTACGGCATTTTATTTAAAAAATAAATATTTATATATATATATTTGTCGTAGTACTAAATACTATTGAATACTGTTATTATTTTAATGTAAGGAGCGTAATGCACGAGGCTGACGAAAAAGACAGGCTACGGTGCGAAATAGTCACGTGCACAACTTAGTGCTTTCGCCAAGTCAATCGGTTTAACAGACATTGCATCGTTGTTTCACAGTTATTTGTATTGAGTGAATGAGTGTTCCGTTTATTGTCATTCGGATACACTTATAGTTTTTGAGGTAGGTATTTTTATATTTCTAAGATAAGGTTGATTCTTAGTAAACGTTTTATTTAGTTTTAGTGATAATAATAGGTTTAATGAGTAGATCTTAGTTTCACACGTGTTGAAATCTGTTCATGTCTCGTGAATAGTAAAGTATAAAGAAGTGAGTTATTCTGTGGTGTTGAATTCTTATTTCAAATAGAATAATTAATATATTTTGCCAATGCCGATTCATATAGAGCTTGAATATTACCTGAAATCAGAGCAACTTTTCAGGAAATTAGCCTTCGTAATTTGTATAACATTTGCATCTCCAACAATCGTTAGCCCTTTCTTTAGGAAATTAATGCTTGAACTGTTGCACTGTAATGTGTCTCTGAATTAAAGAGGACATTTTTTCATTTCGTAACTTAATGCAACTGTGATACAGCATTTGTCTGATTGAATTTACTAAAGCTATCTGAACAGTGTGGACAGATTATGTTGAAAAACTGCATGATCAACTATTCTAACGGTACAATACATAGGGAACTACTTTCGGTTAAAACTTTCATATCTAGTTCTTCACTTGTATTAAAATGTATAATTATTTTTACAGGAATTGCCATGCCACGGTGTTGCAGTGTTAGTGGTTGCAAGCCAATTTATAGAAGTCAAAAAGAGACTGTTACAACTTTTGCCATACCAAAGTAATGTATGCAGCAGATTTTGTATAAGACAAACTTTGTCTGATACAAAATCTCCTGTATACATTTAAACAGACAAAGTTCTGATTTTAGACTTCCTTGTTCATTTTCTGTTGAATGTTTGTGTATGAGTAGCTTGAAAACTAAATAGGAAAACATAACTCTTCTCAGCTGCAAAATACCCTTGAACAACTTAGTAAAAGCCAAACATGATAACCGAAATGATTTGAAATCACGTGAAAGAAACATTTAAGAAGTTTAAAGTCTGAACGCTTAGTTTTGTGTGCCTCTCCTTAGTGCATAGTATGTACAGAGTAAGTCCTGAGATAGGAAAGATATTTCAAACTTATCAAATATTTTATATGAATGTAAAGTATTGGTTAAAGCATTGAAATGTATTTTTCTTCTGTAGTAAATGAAGATAACATTTTTGAAAAGTTATCTTTGAAACTGGAAAGTAAAGATCCGTCATATTTGGTTTTATTTTATTTGAAACTTGTATACCAGGAAGCAGTACTTCAGTTAGCGTCTCGTAACATTTCCAAACTTTTTTCTGCTTCATTAAATATTATTCACATAGTGATGCTAAGTGGTGTTGGCATTATGTACTAAAGATTTGTATTTAATTTTTGGTCGTGTCTTTTTTTTTTTTCAAATTGGAACTAATACTGTTTGAGCAGTGGTTACCCGTCTTACACAATGTGCCTGTGATATACCTTTTTTATATTCTCCTATCCCAAGATATGCATCTTAATTTGCCAAGCCATTTCACAGCAAAATGGACCAGAGGTCCTCATTTAGTAGCAGTTTTGATTTCATCAGTCCAAATTCATTTGAAAACCTATGGACTATTTTCTTTCCGTGGAAGATGATGCTGTACTCCTTCGCATCATGGGGTCTGGCTAGTCCCTCAACGACACCATAACCGTACGAGTTCCATGTCCCTTATTTCCAGATTAATAAATGTTAGCAGTAATATTGTAGCATTTTTGTTTACGTTTCAATACTGTACTAAAAAATTCAAGGAAATTTTTCTTATTTTTCATAATTGCCACTATGACTTCATTGCCATAAAATTTTTGATAAAAACACCTATGAGAAGTTAACTGAAATGTTACTGTGTGCGTGTCAGAGCTGAGTTCGGGCTCAATTTTAAGAGACCGAGACTAAAGTATGTCAGCCCAAACGAGCCCGAGCCTGAAGTATGTCAGCCCGAACGAGCCCGAGTCTGAAGTATGTCAGCCCGAACGAGCCAGAAAACTATGACTATCCTGTATAGGCATTAAAAAAGTCTTCCAAACTTCCACTCTTTCCTACATATGCAATTAACCGATGTCTTTCTCAACTGCGGAGTGGGGAAGGGATGTCTATCTATTTCTAGTTTCTTTAACCATTCATTTTTTCTTGAAACATTTTTTTTTTGGGTGGGGAGGGGGGTGGATTTATCAGGAATCATCTGGAGGCACAACAAACTACGTCGTATGTTGCTCAATAGAATTAGCAGGGAGCTGTCCCTTTGAGGTAGGGAGCAAAATTCCGTCAGCTTGCTATCTACTATCTATACTTCTTAAAACTTATCCTTGGCAGAAATCCTGTAATTCATGGCCTATGGTATTTTTGTTATCCAAGCCCAGAATGGTTAGCCCTGAAGAATTCCTACTCCCTATTTAGACCCAGTTGCTGAAGAATTATCTTTAACAACTAGAAAGTGTAAAAAGCCTCTTGTGCTGAATCATATAAAATTACATTGAAAGAAAAAGGAAGAAAATTCTTACCCTCTCTCCAAGCCCGAACTCCAGTAAGGATTACGCAGCCAGCGCCCGGTTCGGGCTCGGCCCGTCTCAGCACTGGTGTGTGTGTGTACTAGTGCTTAGCTTCGCATTTATAGTAGATATATTTAAAGTAAAAATTTAGTTTTACCATAATGAGCAAATTTGTCTTCTAGTAAAGAATGTTAGTAAAATGTATAAATTCCCTAGTGTTATGAAAACCTACGAACCAATTCGGCTTAATTCCTTTAGAAATGTGTGGGAAATAATTATTTATACTGTTGAAATGTTGTCTAATCCAAAAAGTGATATCAAATATGTTTTATAAAAAAGTAGATCACAGTTAGGTATGAACGTTACAAAAGTAGATTTTAGGTAAAGAAAAGAATGGACACGACTCATACATAAAATATTCAGATGGTAACATACTGGAGGATCTAAAGCTGAGATAATTTTGATGTAACTTGTAATGATACAAATTATTTCAAACAGATGTATTAATTTCTGCCATTGGTTAGCAAGAATTCTTTATTTATTTTATTGTGTGTATCTATAACTTTGTTGCAGATGCTATCACATAAGGAAAGTTGGATTAAACAATTTGAAGCTGAATACCGTTGCAGCTTGTGATGACTTCCTTCTTTCAAACTATTTTAAAAAGACATTTGAGGTACAGTTATGTAAAAAAATGGACCAATTTGTTTATTTTTAATAGTATTTTTTACTTCATTCAGCTTGAAGATACAAGAGAAATTGATAGTCAATAGGTAAGTTGATACTTTTTCCAAATGTAGTATTTATGCTAATTTTTAAAACAAACTGAAAATATAATTTCTGAATTGCAGCTAAGTGCTTTAATAATATGAGGGTGGATCAAAAAGTTAGTTACACTGTTGAATAAAAAAACAAAACAAAGATATACTCAGGGGATGTATGTTGGTTAAAATGTACAACATTAATTCATTTTTTTGACATAGTCGCCTAAGGACTGTAAACATTTATCGGAACGTGCTATTAACTTTCCCATACCTGTACAGAGAAAGTCCAGTGTGGTGCAACTAGTTAAGGACCGCACTTTTCACAGCCTCGTTGGTTGGGAATCGTTGTCCACTAAGGTCCTGTTTCATTTTACCGAACAAATGGTAGCCGCATGTGGATAAGTTGGGGCTGTAAGATGGATGTTGCCACACTCCGACTTGAATGACTGCAGCAATTCCCTTTGTTTCCCGTGCTGTGCAGCGTTGTTGGGCAGCAGAGTGACACCTTTGCTCAACTTACCCTGGCATTTGTCCTTAATTGAATTTTGCAAATTTAATAGTGTTTGGAAATATGAGTCACTATTGATGGTCGTCTCTTTTGACAGAAATTCTGTGTAAATAATAGATTCACAGTCGCCATGACCTCTCCCGCAGACAGAAACAGTTGGACTTTTCACGTCTTCCTTGTTGGAGAGGTGACATGTTTCCATTCCATGGTCGATCGTTTGATTTCAGTTACGTAACAGTAAATATGTGATTTCAGATAGCTTATAGAGATATATTTTCCACGTATAATAAGAAGAAATATTTCTTCCACAATGTTTACCTGAATAACTGGGAATTTGCTAAACATCGACCTGACTCTAAATAGCTGAGCTACGATGAAGCAGGGCTCGCTTTGACTGGCAAAAATCTGAGATTATTCAGATTAAATCACTCGGATGTTTGGGACTTCTTCATCCGGGATGGTGTAACGGTAGTATACTCGAATGGAAATTGAGAAATGCAGGTTCGCTTCCTGCGTTTTCTCAAATTTTCTGGTATGAAAAAGTTAGTCAGTAGCACTAAATCTGCAATTTCAGATTGCTTATTGGCTCATAATGCAATTAAATTTCTGTGAATGGTGAGCAAGAATTCTGTTTACTAAGCTATAGTTTTAATTAAATTCTAGTATGGAAATAGTTTTTTCAATTTTTGGCTTACCTAACAGTGTTCAATTATACTAATTGTAAATTTACAAATACAAATGAAAGGACAATTTAATACTGACAAAAATGAATAATTTTATGAAAAAAAATTCTTGCATTAATTTTTCACAAAGCAATGACAGTGTCCTTCATTCGACTTTGTTTTCAATTACCAAGACAATAGCTTGTGCCAGAATGTTTTGTCACATAATTTTAAAGTGTTGAAATATATACAGATAAGGATTATTTTTTTTTGCTTCCCCCAAGTAGAAATAAGTAAAATAAACTCTAATGCACAGACAGATTATTTGTATTAAAAGGGATCCTAAGCATTTTTTAAGAAGGAATTTTTTCCAAATTATGTACTTTTAGTGTACAGAAGCATTGTCCTTGAAATAACCCCATTAAACAAAATACATGCAATAATATCCAAAAATTATTTTTTTCCAGAACAAGAAACAAATATATAGTTTTTTAATTTAGTAAGGAACGTTTTAGCCAGAGATATTTATAAGAGGGAACACTTTTTCTTCGACCTCAATGTGATTTCGCTTGACGTTTTACGTTTGCTATTAATATTCTGTACTCTATTTATTAAACGAATTTGCTTTTCAGTGTTGCTAGAAAATCATGAAGGCAAAAAGAAAAAAATGAATTACTCTGGCAACGAAGAAAATATAGATAATTTCATTAAAATGAGCAGCAAAACTTTCGATTATGTCTAATGATACGACTTTGCTAAAGGAACGGCTAAGCGCGAAAATCCACACTACACGGAAAACGAAAAAAATTAATTCAGTAGTGTTAAACGATTAAGTTCAGTAGAACTCACATTTTAAAAATGTTCCGTTTAAACGTTTAATTCTCTAGTAGTTTGAAATTAATATGCAATGATTAGATGTGCCAGCTTATATTCGCTGCGTGTTGAAAAAATAGCTCTCTACTTGGTCACCCTTTGCTCTCGGCAGCCCAACAGAGGCAACAGTACTAAGTTGGTCACGTGACCTTACAGATTCCCTTCCGTATAGAAGCCTGTCTTTCTCCTCAGCCTCAGTGCAATTCTGGCATGGAGTCTGTCCTACAGATGTTGGATGTAAGTTTGGGGTAATGAGTTTCAAGCATCCTCAACCTGGACCCGTAAGTCGGGGATGGTCGTGGATGGCCGTAGAGACCGCAGAAGTCATTGTCCATAAAATCCCACACGTGCTTAATGGGGGACAAAACCGGTGAACGTGCAGGCCATGGAAGTTGTCTCACTCCCTGAAGTGCGTGTTGCGTTGCACGTGCCGTGTGTGGGCGTGCGTTATCTTGCTGGAAAACACCACGATGGACCGACCTTACAAATGGCACAACAACGAGCTGAATGATGTTGTTGATGTAGGAGGTGCTGTTTAACGTACCCGGTACAAACACTAGTTGTGTACGGGAGTAATAGCTGGTGGTTTCCCACACTAGGAGACGAGGTGTAGGCCCTGTGTGTCGTTAGCGGATGCAATAAGGGTGGAGCTCCCCAAACCAGGAGACCAGGCGAAGGCCGTATGCGTCTGCGAACACGCATACGGCCATTGGAGGCTCCCAAGCAGAATCTGCTTCAATCGCTGAACACGACTGATCGCTATTGCTTTCTCCAGTGCAGACGTTGGCGACACCACTGCAGCCGTTCCTTACGGTGTGCTGGAGTCAGAGGTGCACATGCCAGAGGCACACGTGCACGTAGTCCTGCATCCAGTAGACGGTTGTGGATTGTTCGCACAGTCACCTGAGGTACACCGGTAGCTCAGATTTGCGTCGCAGTGGATGTTCTGCTTGACAACGCCGCTCTTCTTAAGCGTCGATTGGTCCACTCATCAGACCGTCTGTGACTCCCAGTTCCACGTCTTCTCGTCAGGGAATGTTCCTCGGACCATCTACGCCACCATCGTAGCACCACCGATACTTCCCGTCCAATTCACTCAGCTATACAACGATACGACCAAACAGTCTGGCGGAGTCCGACTAGACGACCTCGCCAAAGTCCGATAACTGCAGAAATCGTACACGTCTTCCATGTCCAGGCATTGCAGCTTCTTTAGGGTCTTCGCACGTGTCCTTAAGCCGACGATTAATTCCATTCACTTCGCCGTACTCCTTAAATACCACCAACGATAATTTGCATATTATGCCGTGCTGTGGCGTAAGCGATCACCGGTCGGTCCCAAAATTAACATCACACCTACGTAAGCTCGACCCCATTAGTATATGTAAATTTCATGATCGTCCGCCATTTCCTTCTTGGTGCTCTTTTTTCACTTTCCGGCAGTGTAAATCTAGAAGTTATGTAACATGCTCGACGTCTGATCTAATAATTTCACGTGTTTTGTATTGTTTTGGTTTAAATTCTGAATTAGAACCTCTCATTTATTTCAACCGGAGCTACTTCCTGTTTAAACTACTCGTCTTGTAGCGAAAGTTGGAATTTGCGTTCTTATATATATTTACAAGAAAAAACAGACTTTTCGTACATTAAAGCTATTGTGCTTTCATATTTTAGCCGATGATTTACAGTTTTATTTTGTACATGTTTGTAATTTCTTTCCAATATTCTCAATGTTTTCTCTCACAAATTCATCTTAAAATAATATCATTCTGAATATTAATTATCATACTATCTGAGGTGATGGTGTCATTTTTTGATGATTTGAAAGGACAAAAATTAATTTTCGTGTAATGAAGCACACTTGCCTGAATTATTCGTAAATTTAAAGGAACATAATGTACATTTCACGCAAATGAGGGAAACTGATAAATTTTCAAAGCCTCCCGGGTGGCGTAGTGGTCTAAGCGTAGGCCTCTGATCATTCGTCCAAAAGGGGTCCGGGTTCAAATCCCGGTTAGGCATGGATGTTGTTTTTGTCTTAGGGCACAGGCTCTCTCCCTTCACTGGAACCGGCAAGTCTAAATTATGCACGGGCGACTACTTATAGCCCATTGAGTTGCTCACGGTGGTCGTTAAATATTCAATCAATCAAAAAAAATTTTTTTTTCAGAACCTGTTACTTAGGTAAATTTGAGAGCGTTTTAATAAAATGATTTGTTGATATCTCCGAAAACAATCTTATTAAGTCTAATTTGATTTTGCCAGTCTAAAATAGGATTTATTTTAAATAAATTTAAAACATGTCTTCGTTTTGATATGTTCTCTGCTCACTTGAAAAGTGGATTGTGGACATACGTTTAGCATTTGTACATGTCTTGTGTTTTTTGTCATTCTAAAGGAAAATGAAACACATCATATGATTATTTTTAAGTTAATCAGTATTTAGCAGAATTTCCATTTCGTCTTGTATTGCTTTCATCATTATACGTATTTCTTTTTTTTTCCGCAACACTCTCAGTTTCAGCAACTTATCACACATTTCAAGTAGTCAATGTAAGTAAAAAAAAATAAGAAAGTCAGTATTGACTCCAAATATGAAATTTTGAACGTTTTAGCAATTTGAAAATGAGAACAAAGCCCTTTTTTGGGAGAATGAAATTCAGTCAAAAATATTTCTGATTCACAGGCAGGCGAGTAAGAACAACATATTTAATTTGGTTTGCACACGCACTGCCATTAAACAAACACTGAGAAAAAAAGAACAGCTCGTTTTTGATAAACTTACGTACTCTTAATAATTGCCCAGGTCTATCTTTGTACAAATGATGAATCGAAAGTTTTGCAACATTTGCAAAAACGCACGTGCCTTGGAGGGTATGGCAAACGTTTAAACTAGTTTAAGTCGAACACTGCAATCAGTCGAAGGGGATATAAAGTGGTAGTCGTTGCTGTGAACAGCATTGCATGTCAGTGGTTGGGACGTCTAAAATATGAAGAGCTATAGCTGGCTAATTACGGAACTTCAATTTTACAAGTCTGAATTCTGGCATGACGACACTCAGGCAACACAAAACATTTGTCATGAGAAAGAGGACGGTTCCGTGGACAACAGCCCCGTAACCAGATTGTTCAAGGAATTTCGCTCAGGTGATAGAGACCTCGACGGTCAGTTAAGTTCAGGTAGGCCGTGAACCGTGGATTCGAATGCCGTACGCCAGGCCGTAGTTTCAAATCAGACAACCAGTACTTGGAGGTTATCAGGCGAGAGGGGAATATCACAGACCATCGTGGTTCGTCACCTTCAGGACCCATGAAACGTCTACAGCAGCTGCCGAATTGTTCCTCAGGAACTGACGCCGGCTGAATCAAACCACCGGGTGGAAATGTGCAGGAACCTTCTAAAAAACCCACGCGATGTATGTTTCATCAAGAGAATTGTTACGTACAATGAAAACTGGGTATATTTCCTAATCCTAACACACATAGGCATTGGTTGAGCCCGGGTCAGCTTCCAAAACTTATTAAGAAACGTGGGCGCTTCGAGCACAAGGTGATGTTCTGCGTCCGGTGGAATTTCAAAGGTATAATGCTTTACCAAAATGTTCCAGACGGTCAGACTTTCATTGCCAATCTATACTGTGAACAGCCTGGGGAGATGTATGCCGTATTGGAGGAGAATTACGCTGCACTTGTGAACTAAAAGCGCGCTCTCTTACAGCAAGACAAAGCTTGGTCTCATACCACACGAATGACCCGTGATAAACTACAGGAAATTAAGGGCATCGAATTGATGCCACACAGAACATATATTTATATTCCGTACTATGCTCCGTCGGATTGTAACCTGTTCCGGTCGATTGCCCACTTGAAGTGAACAAAAATTTATGTTTGCAAATTTGCATCAAGCGTTTCATTTTTTTCCTTCGGGCTCCCCGAAATAAAGTTTTGCGCATAAAATATTGATTTCCTCATTTTTTGTGATATAACCGATAATGCTTTTTCATAGATGAATACTCTCTGGACGGAAACGGAAAAGCAAAAGCGAGATACAGCTTCTTGCCGCAGTTTTAAAATTCTGCTCTTATGTTTGATATGTAGTATTAACACCTTTAAAACGAAGATAAATATTTTGAAGTAGTAGCTTCAAAGGTTATCTATAAAGAATGTGGGCTTATGCCTAATTTATGTGTTTTAAACTAATTTTATTGCCAATGTTTTTGTCAGATATAGCGATTTTGTTTCATTAATGTTAAAACGTTATTTAGGAAGGACGGATCTTTACCACTGAAATAAAATTAATACATCATTGTTCTTTGTAAAACGACGCTTTTTTTCAAATCTGGTATTTCCTTTGAGAGAAATTAAATATTAACATACTTCCTCATTTTGTCTTTGTCCTTTTTTCTTGTTTTTGACGCTAGTCTCCTTCTGATATGAAAGCTAATAAGTTGTTTTCAATGTATCCTCGGTTGCTTATGATTACTTAAAGATTTCGTACAGCAGGTCCTGTTCGGACTGATGTAAGAACTTTTGTATTTAAATCTGCGGAGTGTAAACTCGCTTCCAAAAGAGTTTCGAATCAAATAAACAATTTCTGTTACTGTTTGAAGCTATATATACATAATTTTTTGTTTTAATATTTTACTGCATATATTTGACACATCCCAGAATCACATTTCAAATGAATATTTTTATGAATATCCTTTACTAAATGCCACTAACTTCACTTCACTTATGGTTAGTCTGTAAAACACACCTTGAGCATATTTTTCTTAGAAACATAAAGTATGTAATAGGAAAACTATGTTTAAACGTGTATTATATATAAGAACTTTGCGTACAAATAAATAGGATTCGGTAATAACAACTTTGAGCATATATATATGTATATATTATATAATATTATGTAGTGAACACAAAAAAGAAACGAGCAAGAAGAAACTTCCGTACGATAGACATTCTTCTGTAGGTGCACGAAATATGGTTTGGAGAACGTATTTGCTCTATTTATCAATTATTGAACGCCTTTAACTCAACCATTTTGAAAAATAATAATGTCAAGAAAAAACAGAACAAAACAGAACAAAAGCTGTATGCTGGGTGACTTTCCCTGAGTTTTTACTGACGTCCTTCGTCTCGTTTTCGCACAATTCACCTGCACTCTTTCAAGGTTGTACAGCTTGCTATATTGAAGAACCGCCCGATCTATTTCCTTTGGGGAAAATAGGGCACGGCCCAGCTAAATCTTGATCGACTTGACAAATTACATTGTTGTGAGAAACGCTGGATTACCTTAATACTGTATATACAGCGAATTTTAAAATCATTCACGTGATTTTAAATGAGAATATTTTTTGTTTCTAACTGTACAGCAATCAAATGTACTAGGATGAAAGAAAACTGCCCAAATTATATTTTCAAACCTTAGAAATGTCCTTGGTTAATTATGTTGGTCACGCGGACTACGTAGAGGCGTCATCAAACATGTCTGTTGTCAACGACTGCAGAGCACTATGAATGCGAACTTCGAGTTCATCTAGTTTTGTGGGCACTTGTGGAACATACGCATCATCTTTAACATATCCTTACAAGAAAAATTTGCAAGGGGTAAGGTGAGGAGACCTGCGGCCAACTGTATAGCACCTTGTCGTGTCCACAACGACCAATCCAGCAGTTAAGACAAAACAAAATGACAGCCTTTCGGTAAGGTGCAGATACACCGGTTGAATGGCGTCATCTAGTGTTTACATTCGTTAACTCGGTGCCTTTTTTCATTTTAATGTGTGGTAAGCTATTATTCCCTTCACTTTTACGGAACTGTGGTCTAATGAAATCGGATGAATCAGTTTAAATTACTCTTTATAATCATCATTAAGACTGCAGTCTCAGATTTGTGGAATATCCCTAAGTCATTCGAAAATTATTCATTCTAAGTCATTCTGAATGTCTCTGTATATTTCGAAAGAAAATGTGGTACAATTTATATTTCGTGATTTCAGTCAAGAACTGATTTTTTTTTTACCTGTGCGAAATAAAAGCACTTTCACAGTCGTTGACGTAAGTCTGAAATTATTTTGTAATTTTCGTCTTAGATGTATCCTCCATCAAATTTTCTTTTTTTTTTTTTCATATTTCAGCTATTGCTAACATTTCACTATCACCATATAGATTGGCAATTGGATCACAGAAAACGTTTGATAACACTACGTTAGGTGTGTTTCAATCCTTATAGCAGTATGTTTATTTTACTTGAGGGAATTAACCGTCCTATAAGAATCCTTCCATTTGTCCTTAATAGAGTGGTCCTTAAAATAAAATAAAGTTAATACACTGGCGGAAAGTGAAAAAAAGAACACCAAGAAGGAGACGTCTGATACCAACATAATTTATACAGCATGATAAATGAATATAGAGGATAACGTGATCAAAACATTATGGCAAAATACAGCTGTATTTCCTGGTAAACTGAAAAATAACATTTCCATGTATACATGGTTAGTAAGAGGTTGAAACGCCATGAACTGCGTCACACTGTAAAATTCTGGCATGGAGTCTGTCGTACAGATGTTGGATGTAAGTTTGAGATGTTGAGTTCCAAGCATCCTCAACCTGGACGCGTAAATCAGGGATGGTCGTGGCTGGCCGTGGAGACCGAATAAGTTGTTGTCACATAAAATCCCAGACGTGCTCAATGGAGGACAAATCCGGTGAACGTGCAAGCCATGGAAGTTATCTCACACCCTGGAGTGCATGTTGCGTTGCACGTGCCGTGTGTGGGCGCGCGTTATCTTCCTGGAAAACACAACGATGGACCGACCTTACAAATGGCACAACAACGGGCTGAATGATGTTGTTGATGTAGGTGGTGCTGTTGAACGTACTGGTACAAGCACTAGTTGTGTATAGGAGTGGTAGCTGATCGCTCCCCACACAAGGAGACCAGGTGTAGGCCCTGTGTGTCGCTGGAGGGTGAAAGATGGGTGGAGACGCTCCCATGTGCGTCTGCGAACACGCATACTGCCATCGGAGGAATCAAAGCAGAATCTGCTTTCATCGCTGAACACGACTGATCGCCATTGCGTTCTCCAGTGCAGACGTTGGTGACACCACTACAGCCGTTCCTGACGGTGGGCTGGAGTCAGAGGTACACATGCCACAGGCACACGTGCACTTAGTCCTGCATCTAGTAGACGGTTGCGGATTGTTCGCACAGTCACCTCAGGTGCAACGCAGCTCGGATTTGCGTCGCAGTGGATGTTCTGCTTGTCCGTCTGTGATTCATCGCAGTGGATGTTCTCAGGTGCAACGGCAGCTCGGATTTGCGTCGCAGTGGATGTTCTGCTTGTCCGTCTGCGGACGTCGCCGTGGATGTTCTCATCAGTCCGTCTGTGACTTCCGGTTCCACGTCTTCTCGAGTGGGAATGTTCCTCGGACCATCCATCGTACCACCACCGATAGTTCCTGTCTAATTCGTTCCGCGATACGTCGATACAACCACCCGGCTTCGCGGAGTCCGACTAGATGACCTCGCTCATAGTCCGATAACTGCTGATATCATACACGTCTTCCATGTCCAGGCATTGCAGCTTCTTCAGGGTCTTTGCACGTATTCGTACGCGGACGATTGATTGCATTCACTTTGCTGTACTCCTTAAATACCACCGACGATAATTTGCATATTATGCCGTGCTGTGGCGTAAGCGCTCACAGGTTGGTCCCGAAATTAACATCACACCTACGTAAACTCGACCCCATTAACATATCTAAATTTCATGACCGTCTGCCAATTCCTTCTTGTTCTTTTTTCACTTTCCGCCAGTGTATAATTCTACTTTGAAACAATTTAGTAATTCGCGTTCACACCTCCACAAATCAATTTCATCCTTCTGTACTTCCTTTAAATTCATAAATTGTGTTATTTACTTCATTGCTAGCAAAACGTCGGCCTTTCCGCATTCTAGGCTACAAATTACAGCTGCATCGTGTATGTTGCAGATAGATACTTCATCACCTGACAAAAGAACAATTGTTAGCCAGAGTTCAGGTGAGTCATGAGTGAAAAATGATGATTGAAAAAAAATTCATGCTTTCTAAACAAAGAAATAACTGCCGATGAAACATGGCTCCACTATTTCCACCTACTTACGAAGTGCGCAACGAGTGAGTGGAAATACACACGCTCTCCTCCTCCAGAAAGAGTCCGCCAAACAAAATCAGCTGGTAAGGTGATGATGATAATTTTCTTTGATCATAAAGGTACAGTCTATCAGAATGCCGTTCGTCCACAAATTACTGTTAATGCTGAGCAATACTTTTAAGTCTTAAAGCGTCTGCGACGACTCATATCGATTAAGCGACCAGAACTGGTGGGCAAGTGGACTCCACACCAAGATAACGCCTGCCCTCTTGTGACTGTTTGTGATCAACAGTTTCTTACGAAATGCAATATTTAAATCATGCCACAGCCTGCTTTCAATCCTGACCTCGACCCGTGCGATTTCTGGTTGTTTCCAAGAACGATGGAGAAGTTCCGCGGCGCTACATTCAACACAGATGCTGTCATTATTCAAGCTGTACAAAGGCCGCTGAATCAGCTTCCACAAAACGCCTGCGGCACATGCTTTGAAAAGTGGACTGAACGATGGGACCGTTGCATACCATTCGAGGGAAAATACTTTTAGGAAGAATAATACCTATTTTACTGTACTTCTATATATCTCCATTTTGTGTGATTTTACTCTCAGTTTTTATGCAACGGCCGCTGTTGATGATCAATTATATCAGCAAGAAAAATTAGATCTTGTATTCATTTACCATTTTCTAGTTTTGGACAGATTTTATTTTTGTATTTTTTTCATGAAAAGTAAAAATAGGTTCCAAAAATTCCACAAAACTACACCAGGCATTGCTGGTTGACAGCTACATAAAAATTAAGTAGGAAGAGACATCATTGGGCTTATGTATTTTGAATCACCTGCTCTTCCATTAAACTATGTAGATATCGGCCTCTTTTTTGCATTTTATCTTGTATAGTTTACTACAGAAGTAACCTGATCAGAAAGCTACACATTTTTGTGCCGTTTCTTGAAAGACGTAGCTTTGGAAATGCGAAGCCAAACTGTTGTTTCAGCCTTCTATTTTATCCAACGAAATTTAAGGAATTTTCTGTAAACTTTTCATATTCCTTTACGGTTTTCAGAATGTCGTGGTAAAATTAGTGACTTTGTTTCATAAAACTACAGCATTATATCAGTGTCTTTTTTCGGAGCATCGTGTGCTTGTGAAATAACAGCATGTTACACAGTTGGATATTACGTCATAATGCATTGGATGTATAAGACAATTCGTGTTTATAGAGTAAGACAAAGTTAAGTAGAAAAAAGTCTATCAAACGCGAATGATTATCTTGGTATTTATTGCTAACAACGGGAATTTTAGGAACAGTGACATTTTCCCAAATATTGTTTCTGCTTAAAGAGAGAAGCATTTTATTAAGCAGTTTTAAAAAGAGTAGTAGTTAGCAAAATTTAAATTTGAAAGATAATTATTAGTTTGAAATGTCACTTATTTATATTCACAAAAGTTTTCAAACAGAATGTCTTTCCTCTACCTCTGCTGCTGAAGCACTTCCTCCGAAAACTTACAAATCCTCTTAGATTGTCCCAGGAATAGAACTAGCATTCGCAGAGTTTTGTACGACAACGCTCAAATTATAAGTTGTACGATGAGAAATGATATCCCGCGGCACGTGAACAAATTTTGGAGATTTCTGATGATGAGATTACAATGACATATTGCGCTGAAATCACTGATGTGCGAAAATTTATTGATTGTATAACGCCCGTCCATTTGTAACTTTTTTTAAAAGTTTTACAGATAACATCTGATATCTTTAAAGCTTATGATTTCCTTGAGTTGTAAAGAATTTACGGGGGAAGCTTCTGTTTACCAGATGCCTTCCCACAGTAAAATGTGGAGTCTTAATTATTCTGATATTAAAAGTTTTCTTGTCTGGCAGTTCTTACAAATACCCAGTAACATATTACCCAAAGTTTTCTTTCGGAGCATGAACAATCGAGATGACTATTTCTTGCATGTGAGACATTGCTGCAATTTTATCAACTGTTTTTGGGAAGCAAGGTTCTTAATACAACTGAACAAAACATCCCTTCTCAAAACCGGTTTGGAAACATCTTCCCTTAATATTTGCATAGGGTCTCCTGGAATTTGCTTGTATCGTTATTACTCTTAAAACGAATATGCCATTGAAATCTGTTTCCATTCACATTCGGTCAAAGTTTTGTTTTTTGCATGTAATGTTTGTTAACAAGAAGAGCACCAGAACACGTTACTTATTATATTGAAGTTGTAGAGACATTTTGCATGTTGTTTTTTATGGGCAGCTTTCGTTATTACCATAGTGAGTACTGATGTCCGGAAATAGGATTCAGGTAATAAGAATGGAAAGTATACCTTATACCGTTATATTACTTGCGAACATGAGATTGTCCATCAAGCTATTGAATTTCCTAGTGTGTTCAGTACGCTTACCGTCTTGTAGCCTCTTCCAAGTCCCAGTTAAATCGCTAAACGTTGCAATGAAGTAGTAATTTACAAAGAACACTAGAATATCGTACGTAGGCATCCTGTCAATCTTACAGCATGAGAATGGCTGTCAGCATTACATGAGAGCTTCATAGGGGGAGAAAGATTTCCCTCACATAGTCATATCAGCAAAATGTTCGTGGATAAAGGGATATTATTCTGTACTCGGAAACGGAACTTTAGGCTCATGGAAACTTTGCAAAAATCAAGATTTCCATACTCGCCAACTCTCTTCGTCAAGGAATGTTTGATTCGCGTGGAGGATGAACTCAATGACAGTCGCTTTATCACAAACACAGATCAGTTACACGAATTTTATTATCGGAAGCTTTCAAGAACACGACTTAATTAACATTTAAACCCAAAGGTTCTGTAATTTTGTAGACGGATGTCTATTACCCTGTCAATTGGAGAATAAAATCGCTAATTGTTTTGATTGGAGGTTTAACGACCACCGTGAGCAACTAGTTGGGCTATAAGCACTCGCCCGTACCTACTGTAGGACCACTGACTCCAGGGAAGGGAAAGAGCCAGTGCCGTAAGATAAACAGAAATTTGTTGCCTCACCGGGATTCGAACCCGAACCCTCCGCACACGAATGATCAGAAGCCATCGCTTAGACCACTTCGCCGCTAGGGAGGCAATCCATAATTGGTGTAACCACCGTCTTCTATTGTATACACTTTCTGCCCAATCGTGCTGAAACGTTGTTTTTCTTTTGTGACCTAAACGTCCGCAAGGTGGAGTTACATTAGTTGGCCTCTTTCGTATTGGTTTACTGCATAGTTTAACATCAGTACTTTCATTTTTACTGTTTAGATAGTATAAATTATAATAACTAGGTTTTCGTCTCTCCACAAAGTTCATTGTACGGATGGAAACTTATTTGCCTGTGGCTTCTTCACAAAATATTCTTCTATCTCGTTTGGAAACGATCTGTTTTGTTCATCATAGCAATAGAAACTGATTTTAGTATATGTAGAAGTTTTCTTAGGGACAATATTTAGCGTGTGTTTTGAATTGTAAGAAAAAAATGATATTGCCTCCCCGGTGGCGCAGTGGTTTAAGCGATGGCTCCTGATCATTCGTCAGAAAAGTGGTCCGATTTCGAATCCCTGTGAGGCATGGATGTTGTGTTTGTCTTACGGCCTTGGCTTTCTTCCTTCCATGGAACCAGTGGCCCTAAATTAGGGACGGGCGACTGCTTATAGCTTATTGAGTTACTCATGGTGGTCGTTATACTTCCAATCAAAATGTTTTTATCATATATCAGTCAACAAATAAGGAATACAGACGTTCAAAACGTATTTGTGGACAGTTCCTGTAAATATTATGGTTTTTACTGGGGTCATAACTTGTGCATTAGGTTTTACTTTGGGTAGGTGGATACAATAGATTGTAAGGATTTTAATGTGTACTCTAAATGTAAAATGAAATCGCTATACATGTGCAGGTAAAATTTAGGAATGCTATGAGTGACTATTAAGCCATTATTTTTGACGTTGTGCTTATCAGATGCCGATACGTGTAGTAAAGCAGAGATTGTGTTTCACTTAAAAATGGCACTACTTGTCGATCGCTCTCTCAATGTGGTGAAAATATGGGAATATTTGCTTTACAAAAAGAAAGACTTATCTGTCTACAGGTCACGTAACTATCGTTGGTAGTCCTTGATCTTTTACAAATAAATGAATAAACTGCACTGAGATCTCAATTTATTTCATTTAATTCACCTTTGCTAGACTATTTTTTATTTAATTCTCGTTTGCGGGGCAAGTTCTTTAACAAAATGCTGATATAACTCGTTGCATATAATTCGATTTAAATTCAAAATTGATTATTAAAGACGCTAACTGGAAACTTCGTTTTCCTAAGCGAATGCTCAGTGAAGAGATAATTGGATGTTACTAAATGATACCTAAATAAATAAGAAAATAACGCTTCCATAAAAAAGTGTTTTCATTTCAAAACAATAATAATTTGATACGCAAATAAGCTTATGATTATCTTCTGCACATCAGAACGGAGTCAACGTATCTAGCGCCGCTCGCCGCCAATGGCTGAAAGATCGTCATCACACTTAGCACTTAAATGAACTCGACTAGGTAGGCAGTAAATATACAGAATAGAAGCCGTTGGTGTAACAGAGTTAGGCAGAGAAAATACACTATGCTGAACAATGTGGGAGAGATAAGTTCGAGCAAAAGTTTTCGATGGTTCTACTGTGAATTTTTGGATCTGAAGATACGATTTGTTTGTAACGTTTTTCCGATTAGCACCTGATGAAAATTATGTGCACTCAAATCCTTCGTGATGGGTAGAAGATTTAATCTTGTGCATGCAAAATTTTCAGTAGATTACAGTTTCTTCATTTACTGGTCAGGGTTCCTCAACCAATTATTTAAATACTTAGGCACTAAATACCACTGATTTGAAGCATAAATAGAAACTGCAAGTTTTACTGATATGGTTTGCATGTCGTATTACAGTTAGGAGCATATTTCGTATCGGAACAATAAGACTTACGTTGGAAATCCACCACCGCCAAAAGAAAGCTTCTTCACTATACTTCCGCTGGAACGTTAGAATGAATCGGAAAGCCGTGAGATTCCAAACAGAAAGGCATGATAATTCTCCCACATATCGTTTGGAATTAATGACAATTCTTTCTTCTGCAGAGAAGTCGTCCAAGACTGGTTTGTCGGAGGGCTCTATTTTCAATTTTGTGCTATTGCCTTTAATAAGGGGAGGATATATATATCATCATCATCATTGTCAACCATTATCAATCCACTGCTGGACGAGGGTCTCCCCAAGTTTCCTCCACAACGGTCTGTCTTGTGCCAGCCTCCTTCATGTCACTCCCGCATACTTTCGAATTTCATCCACCCATCTTCCATGTGGTCTTCTTCTGGGTCTTTTCCTGTCCCTTGGAATCCAATCTAAAATTTCGGCTGTCCTTCGATGGTCTGTTCTTCTGGCAGTATGTCCAGCCCATTGCCATTTCAGGGATTTAACTCTGATCATGATGTCTTCCACTCTTGTCATTTTTCGGATCCACGTGTTCCTCTTCTTATCTCTCCTGGTTACACCAAGCATGCACCTCTCCATGCTGCTTTGAGTTGTCTGCAGCCTTTGTATGTCTCTTTTAGGTAAGGTCCACGTCTCTGCACCATACGTAAGCACTGGAAGGATGCATTGATCAAACACTTTTCTTTTAAGACATAATGGCATATATCTCTTGAAAATTATGCTGTTTCTTCCAAAAGCTCTAAAGACAATTTTTGTACCCCGATTAATTTCTTCACCAATGTGACCCTCACTTGATATCTGCTGTCCAAGATAAACGTACGTGTCTGTTATCTCCAGCTTTTCTCCATCAATCGATAAATCTTCATTTCTTGTAAAACCATTGTACATCAATTTTGTCTTCTGAAAGTTCATTTTTAATCCCACTTCTTTACTCTTGTCAGCAAGTTCCTGGATCATACTCTGTAGCTCTGATGGGGTAGTTGCAAAAATGACTATGTCATCAGCAAACGAAGGTGGGTTAGATAATCTCCATTAATCTTTATCCCTTTGTTTTCCCAGTTCAGTGATTGAAAGACATTTTTCAATGTGGCATTAAAGAGCTTCGGAGATATGGTGTCACCTTGTCTCACTCCTTTTCCAATTTTTATGTGTGTTGTATTCTCAAACAGCCGAATCTTTGCACTTGCATTTTCATAGATGTTATTAATAATATTAATGTATGCATCTTCAATACCGCAGGATTTCAGAGCCATTGCAAATGCTGATGGTTTCACCGAATCAAAGGCTTTTTCATAATCGGTAAATGCCATGCACAATGGAAGCTCATATTCCCTCGCTCTTTCAGTTAGTTCTCTCAGTACGTGGATATGATCTATTGTGCTGTAGCCACTCCTGAATCCAGCTTGTTGTCTCGGTTGAGCCATGTCCAGTGTCACCTTCAAGCGGTGTGAAAGAACTTTAGTGAAGATTTTATAAACCACTGATAGGAGGCTGATAGGTCTGTAGTTCCTGAGATCCTCAATGTCACCTTTTTTATGTAGCAAGATCATTGTAGCGTTGTTCCAATCCTCAGGAATTTTCCCTTCATTAAGGCATCGAGTGAAAATTTGGGCGAGTACTGTTTCGATTTCTCCACTTGCTTCCTGTATGATGTCTACAGTAATTCCATCTTCTATTGGAGCTTTTCCCCGCTTCATGTTCTTGATTGCATGTGCAAGTTCTGCTGGAAGGACTGGAAGAACTCTGGTACTGGTACCTTTCATGATGTCTGGAGTACATGTATCATCCCTTTCATATAATTTGGAGTAGAAATCTTTCACTCTTGTCAAAATTTCGCCTCTATTTCTTGTTACAGAACCATCTTCTTTTCTCAGTGCCATAATCTGTTTTTTCCTCTTACTGAGATGTCCCTTTGCTATCTTTAGGCTTTGGTTGTTTTCAATTGCTTTCCTTACTACTTCACAGTTGAATTTCCTTACGTCTTCAGTGATACTTTTTCGTACTGTCTTGCATAGCTCTATATATTCCACTTTGGAAGTCACATCTTCTTTAGTTGTCCTCATCACTCTTCTTTTTGCATCAGCATTTTGGTTTTTCCTGATAATTTGTTCACATGCAATTTGTTCTTAGACCCAGCTAATTTTGTTGCTGTTTCCATAAGAGCTTTGGTTACTTTTCTGTTAACTTCAGAAATCTCCACTTCTTCCGATGTTAGGCCTTCTAAAGCAGAGAATCTGTTCTTCAGTTCCAACTTGAAGGTATTATGGTGTTTTTTAAGGTTGGTTATGTCAATACATTTTGTTTGTCTTATGAGCTTGCTACGTTCGAGTTTAGTTTTGAGGTGCATCTTACATCTCACCAATCTATGGTCACTGCCTGTGTTGAACATGTTTAGCACACTGCAGTCTTCTATGACGAATTTTTTGTTACACATAATAAAATCAATTTCACTTGTCGTCCCATTTGGATGTCTCCATGTCCATTTTCTGTGTGGCTTTTTCTTGAAAAAGGAGTTCAAGATGAAAAACCCTTCTGCCTCTGCAAACTCTACGAGAGTATTTCCACGCTGGTTTCTGTTGCCGTGACCGAATTTAATTACTGAAGTTTCATTCTGTTGCCGTGACCGAATTTACCTACTGAAGTTTCATTCTGTTGCCGTTGCCCTATTTTTGCATTGAAATCTCCCATAATTATCTTCAAGTGCTGCTTACCTTTATTATTTAGATCACGAATTTCCTCATAAAATTCTTCAATTTCTTCTTCAGCATGACTTGTGGTGGGTGCATAAGTTTGAATAATCTGAGCCTGGTATCTTCTCGAGAGTTGGATAACGAGTCGTGCAGCTCTGTCAGAGGAACTTTCAACTTCTACAACTTTATCCCTCAGTTTCATGTTTATTATAAATCCAACACCACTAGTTCTGTCAGCATCTGTCCCACGATAGTAGAAGAGATGTCCACTTTTCAGTTCAATGAGATCTTCTCCTTTTCTCCTTACCTCACTAAGCCCGACGATGTCCCACTTGATCCTTTGTAGTTCCTCTTCCAATTCAAGAAGCCTTGAATCAGAAGATAGGGAGCTTCCGTTGTACGTAGCCAAGGTCAGCATCAGATGGCAGCCTAGTCCGGTCCTCCGGGGATTCTTAGCACCCTCTGCCTTCATGTCGCACTGGCCGCTGCCTTGGCCAGGTACATTACAGCTGCCGGAAAATGAGGGCCAAGATTTAAGTTGTGGAGTCATTTTGGAGGGGTTTGGCCATAACTCACGACGCTGGCCAAGCGGGTTGGCGAGTGTGGGATAGCATTTTTTCTGATCCCGATGGTATAGTTATACCGCTATTGGCGGTCGTCATAGCCCCTTTAGTGGGAACAGGATGTACCACGAGAAGGCGGGGTTGACATTTGTCAAGGAGATTTGTCAAGGAGAGTTCACAGTTATATATATATATATATATATATATATATATATATTCTATAAAGAAGATACCTAAGCAAAAAAATACATATATAATTTTGACTCACACCTAATACAACATAGAAAAGGTTATGTATCTACCTGTGTGAGTAAAAGGAGAAAAGATAAAAAAATAAAATAAAACAACTGAATGTAGATAATAATAATGCAGAAGTAATTTCTACTATACTCAAAGTTTGTCCCCTAGATATTAATAGTTATGATTTTGAAAACCTATATACTAATCTGCCTCTATCAGATATAATCACTACATTTAAGGAGCTGTATGCAGAATTTAAACTTAACCAATTTGTTGATGTAGGAACTTGGAACTCTTATCTCAATTGCTGCATAAAAAATAACCATATCTTATATAATAATACTCTCTATAAGCAAGTGAACGGTATTCCAATGGGAACATCAATGTCCACAAATATCGCTAATCTATTCCTGTTCTTTAAGGAATATAAATTCATTAAAAATCACCCCACCTGCTCAGATAACTACCTTTACACTTTTAGATATATTGATGATCTGCTGTGTATCAATAATTCAGAAGTTATAGAGAGTGATTTTGATAACATCTATCCTAGCTCTCTTAACTTATGTAAAACAAACCACAGTAATCAGGAACTTGAGTTCCTAGACTTAAGCATTAAGCTCAACAGAGGTAACCCATCTATTAGCCTCTTTGATAAAAGAGTTAATTTTCCTTTCAAAGTAATTAAATATCTACACTGGAATAATAACATTTCAACCAAAGTAATTGAGAATGTCCTAATTTCTCAGGTCCTAAGAATTTCAAGAATTTGCAGCAACAATTTGGATTTCAATTACCACATTAATATACTATTAGAAAGTTTTCTAGAGAACGAAATTCCTTCTTCTTTCATCAAAAGAACTTTAAGAAAAATTATTCTGAATAATAGAGTAAGGTTGGCAGATCTGCTTTAATTTTCTACACAGTTAATAATATGATTCTGACCAATCAAAGCCGTAAGGAAGTTGGCTAGAGGATGCCTATTAACTACCTAAAGGAACCTTAGTGCTATGGATATGACGGTCCTATTAAAACAAAAAATTAAATAATATAAACAAAATCACAAAAAAAGCTTAAAAATCTGTTTATAAAAGAAAATAAAAACAAATAAAAAAGAAAACTAGTTATTCATCACTAGGATAGCTATACTAAAAATAGTAAAACCAACATTAAAATTAATAAGATTCTGATTAATCTATAGAAGCTCACTAAGGTGATTTAATACATGCAAAGATTATTAAATAAACTGCTCGTGTATTTCATAATATTTCTCATGTATTCTGGAGAGTTAATTCTGCTCATTCTGATCATACAGATCCACAGTCTTAAGTTTATATATTTTTTTCTCTGGTTAAAATCTCCGCGCGTTGTTTTCTTGCTGTATGAGGAGGCCATCAGCCCCACCCTCACTGCCCCCCAGCGTCTAGGGAGTGGCAGAAGGGGTCAGCCATGTTCTCCTCTTGTGTGGAGAAAAGTTTTTGTTACACAAGAGGTAAGCTCTCTTCCTTGTTTTTGGGTTCTAGGTTTTATAAGTTCAATGTTTGTACTTTATGTACCTTTTCTCTGTCGTTTTTTAGCTTTTCAGCTTTTAAGCATTGGTTTGTCTGTTAACATTTTTGCGGGTTTTAACTCTTACTTTTCTTTGTAACTTTGAGCGTCTTTTGAGGTACCTAGGAACAGAAGAAGGCTAAGCCTGTTCCTTTTCTATGCGCTGTCTATGCGCTGTTTTTTCAAAGTAGTTAAGTTCTTAATAACTAATTAATTATGCACTTAAAGCACTGCTGAAATACTTTGTACATATTGCAACTAACTGTTTAAGGTATATAACTTTCACAAAGTTTTCTTTAGTTAATATTTATCTTTAACTTATTCTCGTTTTCGTGCTGTCATAAGTTGTAGAGTAGGGGGTTTTAGACTCAAGTTTTCTTTCAAAAATCTGTTCGGTATAAATTAACATTTCCTTTTTTTTTTTTTTTTTAATTGCAATGTAAAATTTGGATTCCTTTGCATTATTTTTCAGGTTTAAATTCTCTCTCAAACGAACTTGGAATTTCATTATAGCTGAAAATCATTTCCATTTATTATGTCACTCTCACAGCTTGAGTTCTCTTTAATCTTCTTCTCTCTGTTTAATAGTAACAGATGAAGAGCATGGGTCGGGCCATGAAGGTTAATGGATGCAAGCGAAATTGTTAACTAGTGCTAGGTCATGCTACTCTACGGAGGACATGACTTATATATATATATTTTTTAACTATTTTAGGTGGGAATGTTACTTGCATCTATGGCCTTGCAGAAACCCATTTCCAACTAGGTCTTTGTGGAAGTGAGAAAATGCAGAGTTTTGCTGGTCCTTGATAAAGCCAAGGCTCAGTATTCTCGACACCTTCTACATTCAGTTGTTTTATTTTATTTTTTTATCTTTTCTCCTTTTACTCACACAGGTAGATACATAACCTTTTCTATGTTGTATTAGGTGTGAGTCAAAATTATATATGTATTTTTTTGCTTAGGTATCTTCTTTATAGAATGTGTATTCTGAATTTTCAAAACTGCTGCGTTGCGCGTTTTGATTTTCAGGTTATTTTGCACCCTTCGTTTTAAATTCTAAAATTGTTTCCTTAGTCTTCAGTTTTGCTCTTAAGTATATATATATATATATATACATATATATATTAATGTATGCATCTTCAATACCGCAGGTTTTCAGAGCCATTGTAACTGCTGATGGTTTCACCGAATCAAAGGCTTTTTCATAATCGATAAAAGCCATGCACAATGGAAGTTCATATTCCCTCGCTCTTTCAATTAGTTCTCTCAGCACGTGGATATGATCTATTGTGCTGTAGCCACTCCTGAATCCAACTTGTTCTCTCGGTTGAGCCATGTCCAGTGTTACCTTCAAGCGGTGTGAAAGAACTTTAGTGAAGATTTTATAAACTACTGATAGGAGGCTGATAGGTCTGTAGTTCCTGAGATCCTCAATGTCACCTTTCTTATGTAGCAGGATCATTGTAGCGGTGTTCCAATCCTCAGGAATCTTTCCTTCATTAAGGCTTCGAGTGAAAATTTGGGCGAGTACTGTTTCGATTTCTCCACTTGCTTCTTGTATGATGTCTACAGTAATCCCATCTTCTCCTGGAGGTTTTCCTCGCTTCATGTTCTTGATTGCATGTGCAACTTCTGCTGGAAGGACTGGAGGAACTCTGGTACTGGTATCTTTCATGATGTCTGGAGTGCATATATCATCCCTTTCATATAATTTGGAGTAGAAATCTTTCACTCTTGTCAAAATTTCGCCTCTATTTCTTGTTACAGAACCATCTTCTTTGCTCAGTGCCATAATCTGTTTTCTTCCCTTACTGAGATGTCCCTTTGCTATCTTTAGGCTTTGGTTGTTTTCAATTGCTTTCCTCACTAGTTCACAGTTGAATTTTCTTACGTCTTCAGTGATACTTTTTCTTACTGTCTTGCATAGCTCTATATATTCCACTTCGGAAGTCACATCTTCTTTAGTTGTCCTCATCTCTCTTCTTTTTTGCATCAACATTTTGGTTTTTCCTGATAATTTGTTCACATGCAACTTGTTCTTAGACCCAGCTAATTTTGTTGCTGTTTAAATAAGAGCTTTGGTTACTTTTCTGTTAACTTCAGAGATGTCCACTTCTTCCGATGTTAGGCCTTCTAAAGCAGAGAACCTGTTCTTCAGTTCTAACTTGAAGGTATTATGGTGTTTTTTAAGGTTGGTTATGTCAATACATTTTGTTTGTCTTATGAGCTTGCCACGTTCAAGTTTAGTGTTGAGGTGAATCTTACATCTCACCAATCTATGGTCACTACCTGTGTTGAACTTTTTTAGCACACTGCAGTCTTCTATGACGAATTTTTTGTTACACATAATAAAATCAATTTCACTTGTCGTCCCATTTGGATGTCTCCATGTCCATTTCCTGTGTGGCTTTTTCTTGAAGAAGGAGTTCAAGATGAAAAACCCTTCTGCCTCTGCAAACTCAACGAGAGTATTTCTACGCTGGTTTCTGTTGCCGTGACCGAATTTACCTACTGAAGTTTCATTCTGTTGCCGTTGCCCTATTTTTGCATTGAAATCATCATCATAATTATTTTCAAGTGCTGCTTACCTTCATTATTTAGATGACGAATTTCCTCATAAAATTCTTCAATTTCTTCTTCAGGATGACTTGGGGTGGGTGCATAATAACATCTATGAAAATGCAAGTGCAAAGATTCGGTTGTTTGAAAATACAACACACGTAAAAATTGGAAAGGGAGTGAGACAAGGTGACACCATATCTCCGAAGCTCTTTAATGCCACATTGGAGGGTGTTTTTCAGTCGCTGAGCTGTGAAAACAAGGGGATAAAGATTAATGGAGATTATCTAACCCACCTTCGTTTTGCTGATGACGTAGTCATTTTTGCAACTACCCCATCAGAGCTGCAGAGTATGATCCAGGAACTTGCTGACAAGAGTAAAGAAGTGGGATTAAAAATGAACTTTCAGAAGACAAAAGTGATGTTCAATGCTTTTACAAGAAATGAAGATTTATCGATTGATGGAGAAAAGCTGGAGATAACAGACACGTACGTTTATCTTGGACAGCAGATATCAAGTGAGGGTCACATTGGTGAAGAAATTAATCGGCGTACAAAACTTGCCTGGAGAGCTTTTGGAAGAAACAGCATAATTTTCAAGAGCAATATGCCATTATGTCTTAAAAGAAAAGTGTTTGATCAATGCATCCTTCCAGTGCTTACGTATGGTGGAGAGACGTGGACCTTAACTAAAAGAGACATACAAAGGCTGCAGATAACTCAAAGCAGCATGGAGAGGTGCATACTTGGTGTAACCAGGAGAGATAAGAAGAGGAACTCGTGGATCCGAAAAATGACAAGAGTGGAAGACATCATGATCAGAGTTAAATCCCTAAAATGGCAATGGTGGACATACTGCCAGAAGGACAGATCATCGATGGACAGCCGAAATTTTAGATTGGATTCCAAGGGACAGGAAAAGACCCAGAAGAAGACCACATGGGAGATGGGTGGATGAAATTCGAAAGTATGCATGGGTGACATGGAGGAGACTGGCACAAGACAGACCGTTGTGGAGGAAACTTGGGGAGACCTTCGTCCAGCAGTGGATTGATAATGGTTGACAATGATGATGATGATGATGATATATATATATATATAAAGTTTTAAGGAGGTGACGAATGAGTCAAAACGGCAATTTGCAAAGGTCTGCCATTCCAGCGTGGTTCCGTTGGTTGAAAATCAGGCTTCCGTGAATTTGCAGATGGTGTAATTCGAAGAAATTTCAAATCCCAGCAATGGCAAAATATGGATAATTCGTTGTACGGTATATTGCAGTTTGAGCATCACTTTTTTCATCTGCAAGTACTATTATATTGGTGCATTTAAACAGTGTGTTGGTTCTGTCTTCTTCCTGTAGCGAAGTGCACATCGCTGTCCCTGTTTAGAACTAGATTCCATAGAGAAAACGCTACTCACAAAGTGATTTAAGAATTAAACACAAGGTTACAAAATAAAAACTGCAGAAAAAATGTACTATATAGAAATCAGTTCTTACTCGTTGTCCATTTTTCTCATAATTTCTTCTTGAGTTTCGATAATGTAAAATAATGATGTATTAACAACATTAATTTCGCTGCTTCGTATATTACTGCAAAAAGCAGATTCTTCTCCCACATGCTACCACGTTCCATTTCTTTATTTTCAGCTTTGAAATATTGGGATGATATACAGTGCAATCTTGTAAAAAGACACGAAAAAGAAAAAAAGAATCTGATGGTATTTTTGGAATTTGTGAAATATGGTACATATTGCACTCCAGGATTTTTTTGAAGGACTGAGCTTTGTTGTTCAGTCATCTTGATTCATAAAACTGAAAAAAATTATCTTCACGTTATTTTTCATCTATATGGAATTAAAATAATTATCGTTTACGATATTTTCATGAAATTTGCCGCATAATTCCGTAATATCCACCAGTGGAAGATTTCTGGCATTGGCGGCACGTGGAACACCATTCCGAATATGTTCGATGGCCTTGAAAACTGGCGCATGAGGATAACAAACTGAATGGAATGTTCCTCCAGCCATAATAGGGCTGCTCTGGACGTGTACCGGGGCTCATTGTTGTGTTGAAAGAGGACACAACCGTCAGAGAGGAAGCATTTCAAGGAGGGGTGCAAATATTCCCAAGGTGGTTACGCAGACTCCACTGGTCATAGCCGTCTACAAACGTATGAAGGATTCCAGTGAATGCCTGCTGAAAACACCCTACAGCGTAACAGAGCCACCCTCGCCTTATACCATCCCTTGTATGAATGCGGGATCCATTGTCTCGTAGATTTCCGTTACACCCCGTGTCGACCATCTGCCCAAAACAATTGGTACAGCGATTCGTCGGACCATACTTCACATTTCCGGTCTTCTTGCGTCCAGTTGCGATCTTTTGAAGCCCAAGAGAGGTGCACAGCCTTGTGTCGTCCGGAAAGCAATGGCTCCCGAGTTGAACGTCGGCCCCGTAGCTCGATAGGACATAAGCAGTTTTGCACGGTATAAATTATAATGATGTAACTGGCCCTTGCATTGAATTACTCTGCGATTTTCGGCATCGTTGCACGCCGGACAGATGGAACGATGAAAACGAGCTGCCGCTGTCTACGATCGTCCAAGTCTTTTCTAAGACCTCATTGGTTTTGCACATAAGTTGTTTCCATTGTATCTGAGTCATGAGGAACACCACTGAAATTGTTGACCGTGTGAAACCAAATTTCGTGGTGATTTCCAAGACAAAGACACATATTTCTCGGGCTGCTGACTAGCATACCACATTTGAAATCGCTTAAATCCTTATAACCTGCCATCTGAATTGCGAATGCTACTACTTCAGCTTGCGGAGGTATCTGCCTCTTTATATTCGTCATTTGTGGAAGATACCGTTTGCCTCATGGGTGAAGTGGCATGTAAACGAATAACTCTTCCCAGTTTTTTGGGTTTTTTTGGCACCTTAGTGCACATGTTGTTGTGTTTTCGCACATATCTCGTTTAGGGGGACACTGACCGACTTCTATAGCACAGAGGTTGTAGGAGACGGTCTCTGTCGTTAAAAAATAAAATAACTTATAAATAAGTGTTATTATTTCTAGCCATAATTTATTTCTAGAGGGAAATCAAATTTCATCTTGATACGACAAACATTTCCCATTTTCTATGATGGTGTTGTGTCAGTATTAGATTTCGGGCTGATTTAGTGAGATCGGTGTAAAATGCAACTTTCGTATTCATTTTCGTGTTACTTCTGGTTTTGGCATTTTAGTTACCGATAGTCATATTAGGCAGCTGCATCCTAATACCTAGCTTACTGGATTTCGGAACACTAACACCACGGCTCTGTGCTGTGCTGTTCTGGTCCACTAATTACTAAAATACGTATCTGCATGTTTCTCGTTAAACTTTGGACAGAAACGAATATAAACTTTCGATTTAAAAAATTACGGAATTTAGATCGTCAATGTGCTGATAGCATTTTATTAGAATGCAGGTCCACATATATGGGTCTTTAATTGTGATTGGTTTTGGTGGCTCCATGAAACTTTCGATGAAATTTAAAATAAAAAAGTATATTAAACTGATATTAAAATAAAAAGGGAGAATTAAATTTGAAGTTTACATATTCCTTTAAACCAAAGGAGATATTAATTTCTGGCACTGTGTTTCCTAATTCCCATGTTGGTGTAGTGCTTCTGATATGAAAGGCAGATGGCGTTTAGCGTGTGAGGTGTAAAGAAAACTGCATTCGTTTGCCATGTCCACCTCGGACGAACAGCCTGGAACCTGCTGTTTCGAGCACTCGGCCACCGGCGCTGAACGAAAGCCAAATGAAGGATTCCCTGAAGTGAAACTCTGTACCATAGATAAATATGCATAAGTTACATCAATATGCATTAATTACTTTTATATCAATTTGACTTTCACACCCTTTTTCGAACTTGTAAGACATTTGTTCTTTTCGGTGTTATTGCAATTGCTAAACATCCGTGTTTATCCCAGGAAAAAGAAAGTGCTTACGTACTAGGGACACAATCACTTTAAAAATCTTAAAATTCAGATATTTTTTCAAGCACGTAATCTATTTATATTAAATTTGTTTTAGAAGATATTGCTTTCAGCAAGGTACGAATATAAAATGAGTTATAAAATCTGAGCTACATCAATAAGCCTAAAATAAAATTAGTGTGAACGGGCATTAAACAGTTCGAATACTTTGACGTATTTCTGAAGGCATTTTATTACATACATTTTCCCATTTACAAAATACACGCATTTTTATATTAATAACATTATTTCCGACAAACGAGATTTTTTATGTCTTAGAAATCGCTATAGAGTGTCTACATAAAGTGCCTCGAATTTCTTTAAATAAAGATTTCATGTGATAATTTCTTTTAGTTCCTTGCATCAGTATGTACACCCATGTAAACGTTTTACTGTTGCATATATGTAGTTCTTCTTTAACCTTTCAACTATCATGTTTGAAACAATATGATCAATAATCCCAATGTTTCCTTTACAGAAACTACGTGGGTACACCGGCCACGTCTCTTCCTTTGGTAAGTCGCGGAGAAGTGTGAGACCTATGCGTCTGACCACTCGGCCAATGATATGCGGAGGCGGAATTCATGTTCTTGTTGCATATGAGGAAATATCTTTCGAATTTCTTTAATTAGCCATTGTCATCAATATTTTTGGCGAAGATGTATCCTTATTTTATAAAGGTGTAAGTACCTATTTAGGAGTTTTCACGATGAAGATATAAAACTAAATTTCGCATAACTCTTTTATTTAGTTTCGAAATTTAACGGTGGGCATGGGCAACCGATGTTATAGGAATCTGTCTCCCAATGCAAATTTCATTGCAGTGTTTCCAGAAATGGCTACAGAGAAAGCATCTCTAGGCAAGAGTACCATTCGTACCTCATCCGGGGCTTAATCGTAACCCACTTTGGGGGAATAGTAAGAATCCAGTGCTTGAGAATTGGCCTTATTACTATGACATTGGGAAACCTCTTCTACAATAGAGATCAGGTCACAGCCGGCGGAAAATGCACTGAACAAGAATTTGAGAACATTTAAAATCTGTTCAAGCATCTCAGTTGGGTTTTTTTTTTTATGTCATATTGTTTCTTTTACTAAGTAAAATTACTTCAGTCAAATTTCGGTCTGATTTCATGAAATGGAAAAATATTTATTTTCAGCAACACAAAAATTTGCAGTCTCTGCACAGAATCTTTTTCATCCCCGTTCGGAAAAATGAACCACAACTTTAACCTGCTGGAACGAAGTAACTCGGGGTACAATAATGAGCTGAAACAGCTCTAAGAAATATTTTTGTTGTATAAGAAGTGGGTGGTATGCAACTGGAAGGAGTAAACCTGATAATTATAAAGCGTTGATTTCCCCTTAACTTTTATAATCAAAGTGGTCGTTTAAGGAAATTATTGACACTAAATCTTTCTCAATGATTATACTTGAGTAATTTATTTCTCTGAGTAGTAGCGAGATGTCAGTGTCAGGGGGACTAGATACTGATACCCTGATACTGGAAAGAAGCAACTCCTTTCCCCCTCATTCCTTAGGTCATAAAGCAGACTAGGAGTCAGCGCTAAAATGTAAGACTGGAAGTGAGATCTTACCACTTGTGGCAGGTATATGGTCAGTACTACTGAGATAAGAAAGGCAAATGAACTGTTTTGTAGTAGCTTTCGTTAAACACGATAAATATGCGGGCGTTTCTGTTTTGGAAGCTCAGTGAACATCGTCCGCTTAAAGTGCCAAGTGTAAAGAATTTTAAAATTCGATCCTGCTTCAGACACTTTCACCAAAAGCAAAAACATGTAGAAACGAGAAAATTCATCCCGTAGGATTATATTTATAAAAGAAATATTACAAATAAAATACTGCACTGCTCTGTTTAGGTTTAAATAGATGCAATCATTGGACATAATTGTTGTATTTCATCTTTCTCTCACGACAAAATCGAGTTTAGACAATATCGCATTCCTCTGCATCGCATAAATTGTTAAAATTAAACCATCCAATGGGATTCGACAGAATGAATTTCTAGTTTTTTTCAAAGACCTGTGTATGTTGTGCCATCTTCTTACCACCTATTAGTACATTCTAACATAGATACATATATTTCCCATGAAAATGCAGATCTGTCAAATTCATGCATATGAGCGAAACGTGTGCACGAGTGCTTAAATTTTAATGTTTTATATAAAAAACAAACATTTTTTACATTTGTTCTTTATATATACGTAATAAATGTGAATGTCTTAAATCAAATGTTTTTATGTGCTTAAAATGCAATTTATTCATTTGAAAATGCGGAAAAGTTATATCTTAATGTACATTTTTATCTTAGGTTATTTTTTTTCACTACAAATAAGGCGCTTAGTGTTATGACAGTGGCACTTCAGACATTAAATATATTCCTTTATTCCACTGTTAAGAGATGAGGGACGTCGCTTTCGTCTTAATTAAAACGCTTATATACAAAATGACAGAAACAGCAAATTCCGTGCCATTAAAACCGGTATATTTCGGTGAAAAAACATAGCATTCAGTGCAGCACAAAATGCGAGACTGAGAAATGTGTGCTTCAATTATAAGCGCGTCACGGAGGTGTTGCAGTGGAAGGGTCGCGGGTCGCCTAGTGGGCAGTGTTCGTGTCTGCCACGGAAAGGACCTCAGGTTCGATCCTAGCCGGTACGAAAGCTCGATCAACTAAATATCCGCCGTGCGTCGGATGGGCACGTTAAGCCGTCGGATCCCGGGAACTGGTCTCCGGTAATAAATAAGGGCGTCTTCCTCTCCCTTTCTACTTCGCTCCCGTGTCACTTTCCTATCAAGCACTCTAACCCAAATCTCCTAGCTTCCTATTTCTATGGGTTGATTAAGACGTGAGGTCAGACATTCCCTTCCTGAAATCCTGTACATATGATCATTTGATCATGATTTTGATCATGTGTTTCAGCGGAAGTGGAAGAGATAAGAACGTCGCGAGAGAGATGAGGAGGATGCACATTGAAATCTATCTTGTTTACGTAACTACAATTATTACCTCTCGTAACTACAATTTATCGTAAGCATTTTGCTGTTTTCTCCCCTCCACATGCCAAGTACTATCACGCTTCGCAACGAAAACTCAGTGGCCTTTACAGTTACGTAAATCCAGCGATACATATATGTTCGGTGAAGACAGTTTGAAAAAGAACTTGATTTCCTTAAATGTGTTGCAGTACAGCGAGGATACATCCCTTCCGTTATAGACCAATTTCAGGAAATCATAGCCTTATCTCCACGTTAACGCATGTGATGCGCCGATTACAAGGGAATTTTGCCAATGTTCAATTTTCCCGTGACTTTTCCTTCAAAATTTCAAAACTTCTTGAAACTTATAAATTTAAAGTGATTCCCAAATCCATAATACAATGAACTTTTTTGGGGTTTAAGGTCTATATTACAATTAAAAAGTCGTGGGTAATTTATCAAATGTCATGTGAGTGTCGTACTTCGTGTATTGGATAGATACGCAGAGCCTTGTGTTTTGTATTGAAGGAACGCAAGACATCAATTCGTCATATGAACCTCTAGAAGTCACAGAACGCTAAACACTGTTACGAAATTGAACATAAATTTCAATTTGAAAAAGCGAAATAATCGACAAGCCAGATTTAACCACCAAACGACATCCTGGAAGCTTTCTCTCTATATAAGAATTCGTAACTTGTTAACGACATGGCTTCCACGCCATTTCTATCAAGCGCGTGGAAGCAACTAACCAAAACCCGTTAGTGTAAACACCATTTATGATATCATATACAATTTGAATATCTGCGTGCCATTCGTCTTGATTGCATCCAGGCTACGGCCCAGCGAAACATTAGTTTGCTTGACGAATATAATATTTTTGAGAAACGTATTTCCTTAATGTACATAATCGTCACAAAGGTTGTAGTCTCCGATTTTTTGGTACTTTGTTTACCGTTTTCTCTCAAGAAATCTCTCAGATACTTGGCTATTCATCAGTGTAAAAGTGTGTTGTTAGTTTTAATTTACGCTGATCTTATGGGCACCTTTCTAAAATCAAACACTTGCGTCCTGTGCTCTGGAAAACTATAGTCGAGGTAATACCCAATGTGTTCAGTCCTAGATTTGATCGTCATGAATCTGTTGTGGTGCGGAATCAGACAGCGGCCTGTAACCGCGGTTTAACCATTTCCTGCTGAAACGTCTGGCATTCTCATTCTCATCTTTCCTTGGAGGTTAGTTCGGTCCTCATCGGACTGACTAAAATATCTTATAATGTGGATTTTGCTTCGCTATGAATAGTATTACTTGGCCAATGTTGCAAGAGATCTTCAAACTTTCTTTTGAAGTACAGAACGAAAAACCACTCTGGTTGGAAACTGTGTTGATATTAACACTCTGAGTTCTAGTAATTGAAGAGAATAGGGACTGATATGTAGTTTAAGAATTATACAAACAATTGGGATTGTCTTCGATGTACAATATTTAATATGTACATCAAACTTAGCGGTAAGGTTTTTCCCAAATTCGTTTCCTCTGTTCCAACATACACGCCATAAATATTTTACATATAATTTTGAAATTAGAAGAATTTTTTTTATTAGAGGTTTAACGACCACCGTGAGCAACTCAATGGGCTATAAGCAGTCGCCCGTCCCTAATTTAGGGCCACTGGTTCCAGGGAAGGGATAGAGCCAATGCCGTAAGACAAACACAACATCCATGCCTCACCGGGATTCGAACTCAGACAACTTTCGGACGAATTATCAGAGGCCATCGCTTAGACCACCGCACCACCGGGGCGAGGGTTTTGTGGAATCTCGTTTTTGAGTTCTAGCAGTGGTAGATTTTAGAACAATTTTCCTGGTACGCATCTTCCAGTATTAAACCTGAATGTATTTAGGCAGCATGTTGCTTAAGAAAAAAATCAACAATTCTGACAACTCGAATACCAATTCATGTCGTTATGATGACGAAAATTAAACAGAAGGTAATGGCTCTTGTTGTAGTGCTCTTATGACATGGCTTGACGTCTTACACAGAAACGTGTATGTCCTATTTTAAAACGATGTTCTTTCACATGGTTTGACTGTTCTTTTTGAGAAGAAGTACATATGATTCCATGAATAGCAATATATTTTACGGATTTGGTAGCTATATTTTCAAATATCGTACACCATCTCACTAAAATTTTGTATAAATTTATATTGAACAAATTATAAATAACAAATATGTATTTTTCTGGAATTCTCTTGTAATCTGAAAAAACTGAATTTAGTTTCAGATCGAAAAAAAATTCATCCTTTAGGATCACCTAGGCTAGGTTGACCAAATTGACATTTAGCTCATTGCTGTAACCCATGGTATCAGATTTAGAATCTCACACCTTTTTAAGTGCTACTATTGTTCAGTAGTGTTGAAAGTGAACTAAACGTTTTTCCCAGCAATGCTCAATGTATCCGAAAGTAATGTGTTAGCTGCAAGAACATTAATACGTGAAGGCTTGATACGTAGATTTTAGTACGTCCATCACACGAGTAAAAATGTTATGCAACATTGCTTGGCATTTTGCCAAATTCCCTAAGAAGATAAATGTTCACTATCAACATTAATAATTAATTTTACATATATTTTTATATATAATATTTGCCAGATATTACTGGCAATGGGCATGGGCCATTTAAGTAACTTCTAAATTTTAAAATTAAATTTAAATTATGATGGATTTTCCATACCAAAATACACTGACGGACAAAAGCTCCCAACACCACGAAAAAATAGTTGTAGAGGAATGAAATGGAGGCAATACATTTGTATAGGTAACATATTTACTCGATTAAGGTTTCAAGATCACAGCTTAATGTAAGCGCGAGAAGAGCCATTTCAAATGTGAAATGATGGAACATTAATAACCGGTGCATCCGCCAGAATGTTGAATGCAAGCATGGAAACGTTCATGCATTGTGTCGTGCAGGTGCGGGATGTCAGTTTGTGGGATGGAGTTCCATGCCTGTTGCACTTGGTCGGTCAATACAGAAACAGTTAATGCTGGTTGGGGTGACGCTGGAGTTGTCGTCCAATGATGTTCCATATGTGCTCGATTGGAGAAAGATCTCGTGATCTAGCAGGCCACGGCAACATGTCGACACTCTGTAGAGCATGTTGGGTTACAACAGCGGTATGCGGGCGAGAGTTATCATGTTGGAAAACACCACCTGAAATGCTGTTCATGAATGGCAGCACAACAGGTTGAATCACCAGACCAACGTACAACTGTGCCGTCAGGTGAATGGGATAACCACGAGAGTGTTCCTGCTGTCATAGAAAATTGCTCCCCTGACCATAACTCCAGGTGTAGGTCCAGTGTGTCTCGGCCGCAGACAGGTTGGTCGCAGGCGCTCACCTGGCCTCCTTCTAACGAACACACGGCCGTCACTGGCACCCAGGCAGATCCGGGTTTCATCAGAAAACACAACAGATCTCCACTCCGTCCTCCAACGAACTCTAGCTTGACACCACTGACTTTGCAAACGGCAGTGGTTTGGAGTAAATGGAATGCACGCTACAGGGCATCTGGCTCGGAGCTGTCCTTTAAGTAACCGATTTGCAACAGTTCGTTGTGTCACTGTGGTGGCAAATGCAGCTCGAATTGCTGCCGCAGACGCAGTACGATGCGCCACGCCACGGTCTTCCCTGTCAGTAGTGCCACGTGTCTTGCCGGAACCCGGTCTTCTTGCGGCAGTACCTTCTTTTGACCACCGCTGCCATAAATCATGCACAGTGGCTACATTCCTGCCAAGTCGTTTTGCAATATTGCGGAAAGAAAATCCACCTTCTCGTAGCCCTATTACACGACCTCGTTCAAACTCCGTGAGCTGTTGATAATGGCTTCTTCGTCTTCTTAAAGGCATTCTTTAATAACTTCAACACACTACGTCGAATTTTAACGCTAACGAACGCTCACGAACGTTACAGCTCGTATTTACAGCAAAGCTGCTTTGCATGTTCCGAGGGGCGCTACTAGCACCACACGTATGAGCCGAGCGCGAAATTGGCATAGACGTCATCTCACACATGTACTCTCACCTCGTACCAACTGTCGTTTATCTAACGCAAACCCTTCTTGGTGTTGGGATTTTTTTCCGTCAGTGTATATGTCATTTTCAGACGTTGTTTTATTTTCCTAAAGGTAGCTATGTTCGGCAACTGAATAATTAATACAAAACTAATAATACATATAAATGAATAACTAATTCCTTTAACTTGCATAATTTTTACCAACATGAATAATAACAGCCCGAGACTAATTTTTAGGGAAAACAAGGAATGTTTTAACACAGTTTAAGGTATAAGTCAATTAATTTTGCTTCCTATCTTCCAATGGAAAATCTTTTGTACATAATTCCTTCACAATTAGTGTGTTTTCAAAGACGAAAATTTGAACATCGATTAAAATAACTTCACATTATTACTTGGAATACTTAATATTTTTCTAAAACATAACCATAATTATATTAAAAATCAATAACTTTTAATTTGGTGGTGTTGAAACCAGAAAAAAGATGGCGCGACCTATACTTTGATGACGACAGTAGACAAACAAATGTTGGATTGAAAAATTATGGTTATGTTTAAAACCAATAATATACCTAACCTTGAGGCAATTTCTGTAATCATGACGTCATAAAACCGATGCTGGCTCCTCTTGTGCTAGCCCAGGCGAACTACTGAACTGCCCTACGCGCATGCTCCAGCACTTAGCTCGAAATTTGAAGTTCTTTCCAACGCGTGTTGTTGTTAGTTTCCAACGCCCGTTTGGCCTTGAGTTTGGCTAATTTAACAAAGTGTTTTCCGTATATTTGACGAATTGTGTTATTCTAACGTGTTTATATAGGATTTTTTTATTCATTTTTGCTTATTTTCTTTTAATTTCAGTTGATATTTTTACCGAAATTCGAAGTTCTTTCCAAGGGTTGTTGGTTTACAACGCCCATTTGGTCGTGAGTTTGGCAATTTTAGCAAAGTGTTTTTCCGTATATTTGACGAACTACGTTATTGTAACGTGTTCCTTCCGTCTTTTTTTATTCATTTTTGCTTATTTTCTTTCAATTTCAGTTGATTTTTTTACCGAAATTCGAAGTTCTTTCCAAGGGTTGTTGGTTTACAACGCCCATTTGGTCGTGAGTTTGGCAATTTTAGCAAAGTGTTTTTCCGTATATTTGACGAACTACGTTATTGTAACGTGTTCCTTCCGTCTTTTTTTATTCATTTTTGCTTATTTTCTTTTAATTTCAGTTGATTTTTTTAACTGTTCATTATTTCAGAGGATTGTTTATGGGTATGCATTTTTAATTAGGCTTCATTTCTAGCGTTAGTTCGTTAGGATTTAGTGCTTTCGTTAGAAATGAGTTAAAATTCAACGGGCTAGATTATGCACTTGCCCGGGTGTGAAGAATTGACTGTCATAAGTAAGTGCATTTTTTCTAATTTTTCGAACTTATTAGTTGAAGGAAGCAACTTGGCCCTAAATTTTTGTGAGCTGTGGTTAGAACATGTTTGAAATCATATTATATTGGTCTAATTTGTAAAATCTATAGGCTTAAATTTGAATTGTGTACACAATGTTCTGCCCCATATAAAGTTTTTCGCCCATTTTTTTAAGTTGTGGCACATGATTACCATAAAAAACCGTTGCCCAGATATCCAAAAATGGAATTACTAGAAGTATACTGAAAGAGATTCCTCTGTAAGTCTTAAAGAAATACTTCATTGTGCTGTAAGGTTATGCAAGAGTATGGTGGCTATTGTTACTTATTTATGAATGCTTCAAATAGTTCCCAAGTTCATGTGTATCACTTTGCTGTGTTTACATTCTACGAACTCACACTCACCTTAAAAGGGTAAAGATACTAGCTCCACCACTCAAGACGGACAAAAAAAAGTTTGCATCTGCTTCTTTTCTGTATAATAAAACAGTTCCAGAATTCCAAAAACCAAAGGTGTTTACTTGCTGTGCCAAACATAATTTTCTATGACCTGTCAGTTATATCCTTAGCTAGATAGATAGAAGGAGCACAGAACATAGATAGCTGCTTAAGTGATCAATACTCTAAATAAAATTATCGGGAAACTACATAGTTCAGTTATAATTTTTTCTTAAATGTGCTTGTTTCATTATTTAGCATTATGCACAAGTTTGTAGCCGCGAACTCAGGTGATCACAGTGAGAGAGCAAATGGAAAAAACATCCGAAAGGGGTCCGGGTTCAAATCTCGGTGGAACATCGATGTTGTTTATGTCTTACGGCACTGACTCTCTCCCTTCCCTGAAACCAGTGACTAAATTAGGGACGGACGACTGCTTATAGCCCATTTCAGTTGCTCACAGTGGTCGTTAAACCTCCAATAAAAAAAAAACAGTTGTATTTTTTTCTATTCATATGAATTTGTATATGAAAAAAAACATCTATTGATTTTCTATAAAAATCTTGGTATTGATTTTCTATAAAAATCTTTCCCATGAAAGTTATGCTGAGCTAGTTTCTTTATCCCTTCGCTCGCATTTACATATAACACACTTATCCATTGAGGTGAGTGAGTGGGCTATATGTAAACATGCAAACACGGGAACTACATGATAGCTTTCACAAATGGATGTCCTCTATTGGCTGCCTTGACAATGCAAAGACCTGGTCTTCCAAAGTGATACGGATCAGTGGGTTTATCCATATTTCTGTTCGTTACTCTCCATATGCCACTATGCAATATAAATAGTTGCATGGTGAAATGCAAAAGTATGTGAGTAGAATAACAACAGACTTTCATAAAGTTAATGGCACGCTTCGTTGGTTTGGATGGTCTTTATAGTTCAATGAATTGATCAATAAAATTAAAACAACTGAATAGAGAAAATAAAAAGGTAATTGTTATTTCAGAGATTTGTTATGTTTATTCAGTAGTATTTTGAGTTACATTTGACTGAAATATATTTCTTTATTTTTTAAAATAAGTCTTACTTATATTTTAGACCAACACGTGTTATGTCTTCAGCAGTGTCGCCAGGGTGAGGGTAAACACAGCTGAGTATACAACTCACTTCAAAATGGACAGCCCCTAATCGAAATCATAAACTCACTGGCAACTGCTGCAGAAGGATTGTAGTGCTTATATTGTGTAATGACGATTGTACAAAGCCACGATCTCAAAAATTAAAAAAATGCATTAGTAAATGCCTCAGAGAGGTACTTGTATTTCGGAAATTCTTTCAGACTTGGTAAATCATCATATTTAAAATGCACATATCAATATGAACGGCAAAATCCCTTAACAACCAAACTTCGGAAGGAGCAAACAAAAAAAGTGCTTAATATTAAAAATATGGAATTGAAGAATTTGAAAGCTCCTGTATTCACACACACATAGAAGCATGCTGACCTCTCCTACTTTGTGTACCCATTTTTGACCATATCACTTCGATATTTAGGGCTAAGTTCACACACACACCCTCACTCACATACACACTGAAAAGTCTGACAATCATCTCTAACAAATTGATTTTTTTCTATGAATAGTTTTTCGTCTAACAAACATTCAAGCACAATTTTTTTGTTAAGCCTCAAAAAAAACTTTTCTTCACTCTTATTTCTTTTCAGTATCAGACGTGCCAACTCTTTGGGCATAGGCGAGAGACTTCGGATTTTCGGCCGTTCCTCCCGCCATCCGGATGAATGTCAATTCTCCTGATTTTCGCCGAGAATTAGCAGTTCAGATGGTTGAAATTCCATCAACCACCATGATTTCGAACTGCCTGTGAAATCTTTTTCTTTCTATGTCAATGCAAGGCGGCAGTACAGTCACCAGTTTTGTACTGTTTTTCTCCTCCTTTCTGCAAAAAGAAAGCCGCCTCAGTGGTCTAAGCGCTGGCTTCTGACCGATCGTTCGAGATGGGTCAGAAAAAGTTTTCTTAATTTTTTCTGTCAGTCTGATTGGCATACGACGCCTTCAGCAGAGCTCACCTGCTCTGAAACTAAAATGCCGCGAGGGGCAGTAATTGATTGACAAATGGGAGCTAATTTAGGGTAACTGGTTCTAGGGAAGGAAGAGAGCCTGTGCCATAAGACAAACACAACATCTATGATTTACCAGGTTCGAACTCGGACCCATCTCGGACGTTCTTTACACACAACCTAAAGAAGAACCGGAAAACAGTTGGCTGCTATTCTATTCGTAAAAAGCAACATGCAGGCCATTTTATTTAATTTCATTAACTTGCAGAATCGATGTACCTCAAAAAGGAATTTCAGTTGGTGAAGGGGGTGTTGATTTTTGCGTTTTTTTCTCCAGAACTTTTACTGGACCAATAGTACTACTTCTGGAAAACGTCGATAAAAAATAGTGCTATTGTTAGTTTATGAGCTGTAAAAATCTTCAGAATTTGAAGGTTGGCATGTCTGCAGTATCAGTCTGCACTTGTCAATGGGTGAGTGTTCCTTTATGCAATAAATTTGCTTACATTGAGTAAATATGACATAGTTTTGGTCAGGACTGAATTAAACATTAGGCCCAGTTAGACCAAAACCTGCCGCCCCGGTGGCGCAGTAATCTGACCGATGGCCTCTGATCATCCGTCCGGACGGGGTCCGGGTTCTAATCCCAGTGAGGCATGGATGTTGTGTTTGCCTTACAGCACTGGCTCTCTTCCTTCCCTGGAACCAGTGACACTAAATTAGGGACGGGCGATTGCTTATAGCCCATTGAGTTGCTCACGGTGGTCGTTAAACCTCCAATCAAATAAAAAAAAAAGACCAAAACCTGATCTGTTTCTGTATTTCTTTTCACGTTTGGCCATGTTCTCATCTTGGGGCATAAATATTTAGAACAAAACCTTCTAAGGGCTTTGCTCTAAACATTTATGCCCTGAATAATTGCTGAAAAGCAGATCAGGTTATGGTCTAACTGAGCCCAGTGCTTAATCCAGCCCTGACCAAAACCATATCATTTAAAGTGAATACTTGCCATTTGTACATAATAATTAAAAGTCTCTTTCACATTGTGTTAATACTTGGTTCATTACAGTTGTTTGAAAACACACAACAGTTCTGCAAACGTAGTGAATTTAAAATTATTTGTAGCATCATAAGAACTTGTTTCGCAATATTTGTACATCTTAAAAAGAAGATTTGTTCATCATTTTATATGCTGTGCCTGTATCAAATAAACCGATATCGTATTCAGTTATTCAATGAGGTTAATTTAGAATTGAATCAAAACCATTATAGGGATTACACAAACTGATTTCTGTAGACCATCCAACTAATCTGAAGTATGAAATTTAAAAGGATTTGCAACATACTGACATAATTTAGCATATGAAAAAGTAAAAGGTTTTAAAGTGTACGCATAATAGTAGCAATTTGTTCAGTAGCTAGTTAATACATGTGTAATGTATAAATAATGTGCATTATACTGAAGGGGTCGCGCTTCTTCGCAATTTGAGGAAGGGGGTCGTTTTGGTGATGAAAAAGAGCTTTGGCAATTGTCTTTTTGTACTGTTATAACACTTTGGCGATAAAAAATGAAATTGGCGAAAACGTTAAAAGAGCCAGCACGACCCCTGATAGTGTATATATATCAGGGCTTAAAACATACCATGCTGGCATGTAAATTATTGACTTGGGCAGATAAATAAAAAATCTAGTTTCCTGGTACAGGCACCTAAATTTAAAAATAATAAAATTTAAAATAGAATTTCCTACTACAAGAATAAAAGACAGTCATTTCTTTTCACTGCTGGTCACTAGAAGCTGTATTATTGTTACGGCGTACCGAGAACAAGAATATCACTTCTTTACATATCATCATCATCATCATTGTCAACCATTATCAATCCACTGCTGGACGAAGGTCTCCCCAAGTTTCCTCTACAACGGTCTGTGTTGTGCCAGTCTCCTCCATGTCACTCGCGCCTACTTTCGAATTTCATCCACCCATCTTCCATGTGGTCTTCTTCTGGGTCTTTTCCTGTCCCTTGGAATCCAATCTAAAATTTCGGCTGTCCATCGATGGTCTGTTCTTCTGGCAGTATGTCCAGCCCATTGCCATTTCAGGGATTTAACTCTGATCATGATGTCTTCCACTCTTGTCATTTTTCGGATCCACGTGTTCCTCTTCTTATCTCTCCTGGTTACACCAAGCATGCACCTCTCCATGCTTTTTTGAGTTGTCTGCAGCCTTTGTATGTCTCTTTTAGCTAAGATCCACGTCTCTGCACCATACGTAAGCACTGGAAGGATGCATTGATCAAACACTTTTCTTTTAAGACATAATGGCATATTGCTCTTGAAAATTATGCTGTTTCTTCCAAAAGCTCTCCAGGCAAGTTTTGTACGTCGATTAATTTCTTCATCAATGTGACCTTCACTTGATATCTGCTGTCCAAGATAAACGTACGTGTCTGTTATCTCCAGCTTTTCTCCATCAATCGATAAATCTTCATTTCTTGTAAAAGCATTGTACATCACTTTTGTCTTCTGAAAGTTCATTTTTAATCCCACTTCTTTACTCTTGTCAGCAAGTTCCTGGATCATACTCTGTAGCTCTGATGGGGTAGTTGCAAAAATGACTATGTCATCAGCAAAACGAAGGTGGGTTAGATAATCTCCATTAATCTTTATCCCTTTGTTTTCCCAGTTCAGTGATTGAAAGACATTTTCCAATGTGGCATTAAAGAGCTTCAGAGATATGGTGTCACCTTGTCTCACTCCTTTTCCAATTTTTATGTGTGTTGTATTTTCAAACAGCCGAATCTTTGCACTTGCATTTTCATAGATGTTATTAATAATATTAATGTATGCATCTTCAATACCGCAGGATTTCAGAGCCATTGCAACTCCTGATGGTTTCGCCGAATCAAAGGCTTTTTCATAATCGATAAAAGCCATGCACAATGGAAGCTCATATTCTCTCGCTCTTTCAATTAGGTTTTCTCAGTACGTGGATATGATCTATTGTGCTGTAGCCACTCCTGAATCCAGCTTGTTCTCTCGGTTGAGCCATGTCCAGTGTCACCTTCAAGCGGTGTGAAAGAACTTTAGTGAAGATTTTATAAACCACTGATAGGATGCTCATAGGTCTGTAGTTCCTGAGATCCTCAATGTCACCTTTTTATGTAGCAAGGTCATTGTAGCGTTGTTCCAATCCTCAGGAATTTTCCCTTCATTAAGGCATCGAGTGAAAATTTGGGCGAGTACTGTTTCGATTTCTCCACTTGCTTCTTGTATGATGTCTACAGTAATTCCATCTTCTCCTGGAGCTTTTCCCCGCTTCATGTTCTTGATTGCATGTGCAAGTTCTGCTGGAAGGACTAGAAGAACTCTGGTACTGGTACCTTTCATGATGTCTGGAGTACATGTATCATCCCTTTCATATAATTTGGAGTAGAAATCTTTCACTCTTGTCAAAATTTCGCCTCTATTTCTTGTTACAGAACCATCTTCTTTTCTCAGTGCCATAATCTGTTTTTTCCTCTTACTGAGATGTCCCTTAGCTATCTTTAGGCTTTGGTTGTTTTCAATTGCTTTCCTTACTAGTTCACAGTTGAATTTCCTTACGTCTTCAGTGATACTTTTTCGTACTGTCTTGCATTACATATATTATGCTCTATATCAAGAAATTAGAACCATGTGAATTTTGCTTTAAATGTTGTTTATAGTCAGCAGCAATCTTGCTGCTGACTATAAACAACATGCGTCTATGGAACTAGCCCCTGTGTTTAGTGACAAAGGGCAAGAACTTCAATGAAAGGAATATGGAAAAATCACTAAATTTTTGAAATACTAATTTCGTCATCATGAAACAAATTAAGCCAGCAGAAGATTCAAATCATTCAAAGAAATTTTTTTACAGATAATTTTGTGAAAAAAATTATACATGACAATTATCTGATCTATCAACGACTATTATTTGCACATTCTCTTCTAGTTACTTCTTATGTCTGTAAGTCAGGTCAATGTCAAACATGTGCCCTAATTTTGTTCAGTACTATTTGTTTCATTGTCAGTTAATGGCAATTCTTGTTTTCAACTACTAAATTCACTCGATGTTGTTTGCCTCATATCCAGTACAAAGTTTTCAGTAAAAGATTACTTGGTTTGCTCTTCCTCGACTGTTTTAAAAGTTAGAATGGAATGAACAATACTTATTACTAAATCTGTGTTTCTCCTCTGCTTGCCTTTAACTGCTTAAGATATATTTGATATTTCTGTAACTGCTTAAGATATCATTCCCTTCTGCATTTTTAACTGACTTTTCATCTTTCGTATAAGACATCCCTCCCCTTTTTTTCTGACACTGAGCAGTTAGATTATTTGAGGGCAGAGAGGTCCTTTCAAATTAGGTATTGTTCATTTTCATACTGTGTTATTTAATGCCTGTCGACTAACAACAATAGTTATCAAGTAGTTTTAAGAAAACAGCCTGTAGGTTTATGGTGCATTCAATTTGATATGCTGTATGCATCTGGTTGAAAATTCTTTGATTTATTTCCCTTGCATTTATGCTATGCAATACATTTTATTTGGTAAACCTTCAGTGCTCGGCACGGAAGTAGTTTTTCAAAGGGACGATAGATGGCGACACATTATTGCCGCATCGTTTAAGCATTTCTTTATGTTGTGAAAGTGCCGAAGAAAGTCAATAATATGAATTAAGGGTGGCCCTTAAAAGAACCATTTTGAATGTTGATTGTGGCATATGTGTGAAATATTTATTTTGACGGAACAATTGTCTTTCCTCATGAATATGAAGCTGTTTAGTTAGCAGAATAAATGCAATAAAAGTTTTATCAGCAAGGCAAGAACTGTCTGATCGCACGAATCAAGACTTCAAAGCAGTGTTCAGAGGAAAGACTGCAATGCCGTCGTAATTTTCCAGAATCTGGTCTGCTAAGTATATTTTGTGGTTGTCCTGTGTTAATTTATGTTTTAGGGGACGCCAATTGCTCTCCACTCCTTGTGTGTGCACCCCTGTCATGGGACCAACGAAGCTGAGGGAGTGGTTCACGGTCGTAGCCACAGCTCGGCTGGTTCCGATATGCAGCACGCTGATCTGTCATGATCATGGTTCCTGGCTCCACGTCTTTGAGGATGAGGGGCAGCTATGTATCTGCAGATCTGTTGTTATCCGGGTAGATCTCCACCCTGAATCGCTTGGTATCTCGTTCAAAGATACTAAGAATCCAGGTGCCGTAGATGAGAAGACCGCCGTTGTACTTCCGCTTTCGCTTCGTCTACTTCCATGATGATTCCATATTTGCCAAGCCTTTTCCTCACATTACGAGGCTACCATAGACTCTGAGACTTATCTGCAATACGAATACCAGTCACAAATTGTCTCAGTGGATGTGGTAAGATTGCCATGTGAGGTTTCTCCAATCGCCTCATCGTAAGACAATCCTTTGGTAAAACAATACGTCAGAATCATCACTATCAATGGGATTCTGAACATAAAAAAACACGTGCCAAGTGTACGAGAAGAGTACTTATCATTCCTTGAAGCGTGCTTCTTCCAACACCTGAATTGTCCAAAACGATGAGAGGCATCGACACGTAGAGTCATGAGATGGCCCTCAAAACATCTTTTACAGGTGGAAAACAAACCCGCCGCCCCGGTGGCGCAGTGGTCTAAGGCGCTGGCCATTGATCATTCGTCCGTAAGGGGTCCGGGTTCGAATCCCGATCAGGCATGGATGTTGTGTTTGTCTTACGGCACTGGTTCTCTCCCTTCCCTGGAACCAGTGACCCTAAATTAGGGACGAGCGACTGCTTATAGCCCATTGAGTTGCTCGCGGTGGTCGATAAACCTCCAATCAAAAAAAAAAAAAAAAAAAAAAAAAAAAAAAAAAACCCTGTCGCTGACACCAGGAAATAGACATTTTCTCATCCTTCCCAACTTCATTAATAAAACCTCTTCCAATTCCACATATTGCCGCCCCGGTGGCGCAGTGGTCTAAGGCGCTGGCCTCTGATCATTCGTCCGTAAGGGGTCCGGGTTCGAATCCCGATCAGGCATGGATGTTGTGTTTGTCTTACGGCACAGGCTCTCTCCCTTCCCTGGAACCAGTGACCCTAAATTAGGGACGGGCGACTGCTTATAGCCCATTGAGTTGCTCACGGTGGTCGTTAAACCTTCAACCAAAAAAAAAAAAAAAAACTTCCACATATTAACACAAAAAGCTGAATCAACAGGCAGAAATAATTTACGAGATCACAGGAGCACAGACCTAGAAATAACTTACGTAACACAGGCGCACAGATCGAGAAATAACTTACGTAACTAGCTATAACGTATTGCACATGAAAGTGCGAGAAGACCTGAAGCACTGTGGCGCCATCTATCATTGCTTTCGAAAACTAGCTCCGGGCCAAACGTTGAAGTTTATCCTTTTATTTCACCATGCGGAAAAAAATTCTACATTGCTTTCAGTTTGAGATCATAGATTGTCTACATCGAAATTTGTTACTCAATATTTGGTGTGCTATTTGTACACCATTTGCAGAAAATATATATTTAAAAAAATCATTATATTTCAAAACAAAACTTGAACAATTTGTGACTTGTGGAATATGGCCATGTGTGAAGTGGGCGAAACCACGCTGAAAAAACGCAGACCATCATACTCTACCTCATGGGTGCTGTGGAAAGGAGTATGAAGAACTCACTGTAGTAAAAAAATTTGATACAGCTACATTTCCTATTTTTTTTTTTAATTAGGGTAGTTTGAACTACTGCTCTTGTCTTATTTGAAACATGAAAGCTAAAAGCTGGCAGATTTATGTAATAACTATTATCGATAATGTGCTGTTCCCTCTTTGTGTAAATGTGTGGATGTGTTACTCGGTTATGAGAACAGCAAATTAATTTTTTTGTATATTTTCTTTTTTCAAATTCAGTCTTTCCCTAAAAAAAACCAAAAAAAACCTGTATCTCACATATTTGGAAACGCAAATTCGTTATCATTGTTCACTATAAAATGAATAATAAATAAAGGTTTGATTTTTTCTGTTTTGTGTAATTTGACAACAGTACAGAACAAGTTTCGCCTAACAAGGAAACATTTTTCTGCATGAAGCTGCTTTTTCAAGTAATTCAAGATTTTGAAAAAAAATGTGATTTATGAATATCGAACACAGTAAGCCACATGTTTGGAATTTGTTGCATTACTCATAATACAAATCTAGTAAATTCTGTATTCTTTACACTTTTTTTGTATCTGCATTTTTAGAAAATATGTAATATGCATTTCCTGCACATTTTTTGTAAATGAATAAAGATGTTTTACTAGAGAAACAATTTTATGTTTGTGATTTACACTATCTGTTTAATTCTTGCACCACAGATCCCAAACTAACCTTATTTCATTTCACTAAGATTTATGTACATCCATATTCAAGGCTTGAAACATACCATACTTGGGGCATGTAAATTATTGGCCTGGGCAAGTAAAAAAAGCAATCTAGTTGCCCGGACTGCGCAACTAAATTTAAAAATGAAAAAGTTTGGAATATAATTTCCTACTACAAGAAAAAAGCAGTCATCACATGTTGTGTTTCAGTTTGCTGCTAATCACCACAAGTTATTGTTATAGTGCCAAGGACAGAAGAATATCACTTTTAAGTATATTATGCTCTAGGTCCAGCTATTGGAACCATATGTAATTTTGCTCTAAATGTTGTTTATAGTCAGCAACAGGATGAATGCCATTGATGGAATTAGCCTCCGATGCTTCGTGACAAAGAGCAAAAAATTCAACGAAAGGAACATGGCAGAATCACTAAATTTCTTAAATAGGTACCAATATCAGCATAATAAGCTTAAAACTTGAGGTACATGCTTTTGTGCATTGGATATTTTTAAGTACAGGCTTAAAATGGAAATGCAAAATATGAAAAATAAGTTCACACTATTCTTTAACTTAAAAGAGTTTAGATTGTTATCTTAAAAGGTAAATTAACCTGGGCATTTGTTTAGTTTTTATTACCTGGGCAGGTAAATAATTTTTGCATATGCCCAGCAAGGCATGTAACTTTTCAGATATTTTTAGTTTACATTTGATTGTTTTCATGCCTTAAATTTTTTTGTTGTCTACTGTCCTATGTAGTAATTCACAAAAAATGCAATTAATGAGCACAAGTTTCACGCTCCTTCTTAACGGTTGGTCACGAAATTTCGCAAGATTGCATTAATGGAATAACATCCAAATGCGTTTCTTTGGATGATATGGATGTGCCGTCAAAAGAAGAGATTATATTGATAAAGCCTTTTTTACTTCTAACTTAATATTTTGTCTGTAATTGCTTAAGATATAAATAGCAATAAAAGAAGAAATGTCCCTTTTTATGTGTTAGCAATACGTTCTGCAAACTATGCTCTCTTTTTCCAAGTTTACTTACTGTTACACACATTTCATAATCACGAAGGCAAATTTCCCATACGTTTTCCCATTATATAAACGAAAAAAATTGCTGAACTTTATATTAAAGGAAAAGGATAGAAAAAATCTATAATTATTGCTATGTTAAATGCAAAATCGTTTTAAAAACGAAGCAAGAAAAAATTCTCATTCAAAACGCAATGCTTCGAATCTGAGATCGAAAGCCAAGGCGGCCGCCCCGCCCCGGTGGCGCAGTGGTCTAAGGCGATGGCCTCTGATCATTCGTCTGTAAGGGGTCCGGGTTCGAATAGCGGTCAGGCATGGATGTTATGTTTGTCTTACGGCACTGGCTCTCTCCCTTCCCTGGAACCAGTGACCCTAAATTAGGGACGGGCGACTGCTTATAGCCCATTGAGTTGCTCACGGTGGTCGTTAAACCTCCAATAAAAAAAAATAAAATAAAAGCCAAGGCGAGATGGGGGAGGAGGGGAAAATGAGAAGACGCCAAGCAAGGGTCGCGGTTGCGGTTCCAAAGCTAACTACGTCACGTTCTGAAGTCGCGCGTAGTTTCTTGGGCTAGCACCAGTGTCGCGATGGTCGCTTTTGATTACCGTTACGTATTTAGGTAGTGGGTGGGCTAGGTATATTATTGGCTTTGTTGATAATGGTTGACAATGATGATGATGAAGATATATGTATACAATGTTTTAAACAAATTATTTAATAATTTGCTAATTCATTTTAGAATGTGAAGATAACGTTTCAGAATCAGTGTCAATCTTTTTTCATGCCGTATATAACAGTTACGGAGACGATTTTTAGACATTTAATGTACTTGATAAGTAATGGCATAATTTTTTAAAATCTTAAACGTTCCCGTAACTAATGCACACTAAAGAGGATGAAAATCTAATACTCTTAAAAATGTTAATTTCAATGAGTTCCCATACACAATATACTACTTGCCAAAAAAGAAGAAAAAAAAAGAAAGAAAGAAAACAAAGACGAAACACCCAGAAGAAGTCGTTCGATCCTGATGAAATTTCGCATGCTAGTACCGCAGGGCCGAATGTGCAAATGGTTAAAAAATACCTATCATTAACTAAAAAGTCTCCCGCCACAGCGGGTGGGAACCGCAAGCAGATCTGCGTATACGAAGAACAAAGCTCGTACGCAGGGACAATTGTGATAGCGGATTACGGTTACATTAACGTCCAGGACTGTGAGGAACGCTTCGAAATCTCGTTTCGTGTGCAGTACGAAGAGTTGAGTGAGTTTGAGATTGGACTTACATTCAACGTCAAAAAAATAGTTGCACCCAGAAGGAAGCAACCTACAGTAATGAAACTTGGTAGGTATGATTGACATCGTGAGACATTCAAGGTATTCAATTATCACGCTCCGCTGCGCATGTGACGTAAGCAATGAGGGGAGGCGTTGTGCCCCACCGACTATATATGTTAGTCCCGTTGCACCCGCTTCACATTCTGTCACGTGCTGTTGTGTTTTTCGCACTATTCGCAAGTGCCATATGCCTCGGAGAAAGGTTCGGAAGCAATTCGAGCAGTTAGAGGAGTTCGAGAGGGGCCGAATCGTCGGGCTCTCGGAAGCATGATGGCCTTATCGCCGTATTGCGCGCCATACCGGTCGTGTAGATATCACCATAGCATGTTGTTGGCAGCAATGCATGGATCGATGAACACAGAAGAGACAGGAAGTGTCTGGGAGACATAGACAAACCAAGAAGGTAGAGGACCTAGGCGACACTGAGAGACACTACTTATTGACGTGTAGTTCAATTGGTTTTACACATATCAGTCTCAACGTTTAATTATTTATTGTTCCTGGTAACATTTACTTTTCTGCCGAATAGCATTCTAATCTTAAACGTCCTTCTGGGTGCAACTATTTTTTTGACGCTGAGTGTATAATAGGGCTGATAATGGACGTTTGCTATATGCGGCGTTTCTCCAGGTATTTTGATTGGAGCGACGCACTAATCGGACTATGTTGGCAGCAGTGCGTCGTGGAATGCACAATGGAGCGACATGCAGGCAATGAACGTCCGAGGGTAAGTACAGAACAGAAGGATCAAGAGATTGTAGAGCCGCATAAACAGAATGAATTCTTCGCTGCCAACAACCGAGGTCATGCCGTTTCGTCTTCAGTTACGGATGTGGCTATTCGGATTCTTGCCAGACGTCCAGCAGCAGAGGTACTACATTCGAGGAGCCCACTCCGCCTCCTACCATAGACCACAGATCAGGAATCACTTAAAGTGACACATTGCCAATTGGTGGCCTGCCGAGTAATCGGAAGCGCTGGTCTCGGTAATTCTTTCTAGATGAAAACGGTATGAGTCCTAAACGATGACGGGTGTTGTACTGGTATTACGGAATAGGTGTTTTACTTACCTGAGACCAGTGACTCTAAATGTTAGACGGGCGTCTGCTTGCAGCTCATTGAGTTGCTAACGGCAGTAGTTAAACACGAAGTTAAACAAAACAAATCTTAACAAATTTATCCACTACGATTATGAACATTCTTCTCAATAAAAATACCTCATTCGAAAATTGAAAATTTAAATTTTGAAACAATAGTATACCTTCCAGAAAATACCAAGGACTTATTTACATGGGTTAAAAAAGACAACGGAGATAAAACGTTTTCATGTTTTGCCACTTTCAGAAAAATGGGATGCTAAACCTGAATACATATTAATGACAACAAACAAATATTAATATTGAAATGGCACAGCTGCGGTAACACCAAAAAGGTTGCTCAGCTAATTTACCAAATTGAGTCTTTCGGAAGGCAACAGGAAAAACAAAAAAATATATAAACAGGATCATTTTGTTTATTTGGTTTTAAAAATAAAGAACAATGATTCGGCAATTCAAGTACAAACGCAGCTTCTTTTTCCTTTCTGCGAGCTTCAATTGTTTGTTTCTCATTTTTTTATAATTCTGGTGCTAATATTAAATATTAATTTTTTTTATCATAAAATGCAACTTTTCTCTCATTGTTTTGAAGACACAGTACTATGGTTCTCCAATACATTTGAAATTTCCAGAAAACGACCGAGCTTTCCAAACATCATTTTCTTGAGTGCGATTCTTCATATCACCGATAAGTACTTCTTTGGAGTTCCATTTATTTTCTCTTGGTAATGCTACTCATTTTATACTTGATGTTGTTCTCATCTTTTTCAATGGAATATGGTTTTCTGCTCTCCAAGTTATTTCAAATTAAGCTTTCAATATCATGATTAATATATCTTATCAAGGCGATTTTCCGTCAGAAATGGGTCCGGGTTCAGATCCCGGAAAAAGCATGGTTGCTGTGTGTGTCCAACGACACTGGCTCCGTTCCTTGCCTGGAATTATTGCTCATGGAGGTTTTTACACTCTAAAAGAACAGAAGTCAAAACCTGTGCTCTTCAGTATTCCACGATTGAAGTCAATCTGCTGAATCGCGTACAATCTCTCCTGCGACCCAGGGTGAACTCGTCGACGGAGGAACATAGTAAAGTTAAATTACCTAAGGCAGGAAAAACTTCGGTAAATGTGTAATTTAGGGTCCTGAATTATTTCGTCGGAAAAATATAACTGTGTGGGAAAAGTGCGAAGTACATTTTTTTATGCACACAAAATAATGGAAAAAGATGCAAAAATATGGTATTTGTAGAAAAAAGGAAAACTTTTTCGAAGTATTAACCTGCTAGAACGATGGTTTGCACCAACTGGTGCAAGTTAGCATCGCGACGATGGTTTGATGCTAACTATTTGCACCAGTTGGTGCAAACAGTTAGCATCTGATGCGATGCTAACTGCCACCACTTGAAGATTCCGTGCGTCGCAACGGAGTACGAATTGGTAGTGAATGCGCGGAAGAATAAAACAGGAGTGGGGTGTATTTATCAGAAGAGAGTGTGATGCGTCGTGTAATCGTGCGCAAGTATAAGTAGTTCAAACCTGGTTTTTTTCTTTCTTTTTGATAAAGATATGTGCGGAATGTCGTTATTATTAGTTTCACAATGTCTCCAAAAGGAAAAAAAAATAAGGAATGTAAAAGAATTTATGTACGACAGAGGTTTTGTGGAATTGGTTTTGGTCCGGTTGAACCCAAAGTTTTGGTTATGGTTTGGAAGATGTGTAGGGGTAGGTGATTTCTTCAAGTACTGCTGTTATTCGGTGCATCGTATCTCACATCTTCCCCTCGTGACACGGATATTTTTTCAAACTAAGCGATTTTCTTTAATTCAGATATCGTACTATGGCAGGGAGGACTACAGTTCCTTGTATTCTGGCAGAAAATGAAATTTTAAGCCGTAACGAAATCTGAAATGAAGTGTGGAAACTGACGATTTTGTACTTACGCTTTCTCAAAAGTACCCTTTAAAATTATAACTTACGATGCTGCGAAAAACCGACCTCTTTCTCTCCGCGTATTCCTACAAGACTCTTCGATTACTACGTACTGCTCAACCGCTTCCTTCTGCATTATTTCGCCCATTACTTGCTCTTCTCATCGAAGCGTCCATTCAACGGACTGCACCATGACGCCGTCACTGCTCCGTCGTGCTATGTCTACCGCACGTACTCTTCCAAATTATCGTATTCGCAGGCTAGTAATTCGGTAAAATTATTTTCTTTTATCTACAAATACTGCATTTTTTAACCTTTCCCTATTATTTTGCATGTTTAAAAGATTGTACGTCGGACTTTTCTCATACAGTTACATTTTTCCCACGAAATAATTTAGGACGCTGAAGTACACATTTACCAAAAAATCAAAGGTGTATGCATTGCTGTTTTTTGAGCGCAAAACGGGTTTTTGAACATAGTTTTTTGAATTAATTTTCTCAAAATGGTGTGTATAGTAGTTGTAAGGCAAAAGGAGGGATGTAATTCTCTTATATTATTATTGTTACAGCCATTTATTAGCTATATTGATAATACCTCTACGGGCACGCTGGTATTACCATTAGTCGTTATCAACACCGTGTTGCATATTTTCGAAATCAATTTGTGTTCACGCTGCCCGTTGTGTTTTTCATTGTGCTGCTATTCATATGCCAAAATAATAATCTGATTACTTCCCGAAAAGTTAGCAAAGAAAAGTTCCGATGACATTTATCGCACACTATAGGTGCTCTCCAATTAAAGCTTTGAAGCACACTGAAGAGCCAATATTTCATGACCAGCGTATTTTTAAGGAAATCGGGGCAACTTGAGGTAAACGACGCCGCGTGTGAAATAGTTTCAATAACACCATACACTGAGGCCTGTTATTCTACTGCTCAGATTGGAAAGGTAGACGGCCGCCCCGGTGGCGCAGTGGTCTAAGGCGTTGGCCTCTGATCATTAGTCTGTAAGGGGTCCGGGTTCGAATCCCGTGAGGCATGGATGTTGTGTTTGTCTTACGGCACTGGCTCTCTCCCTTCCCTGGAACCAGTGACCCTAAATTAGGGACGGGCGATTGCTTATAGCCCATTGAATTGCTCACGGTGGTCGTTAAACCTCCAATCAAAAAAAAAAAAAAAAAAAGAAAGGTAGACGACATAAGCAAGTTTAACAACTGGTATCAGCTTTTTCGAGACGGCAAGGCTTGGAAAGTACCCTCAATAAGTGATGGACGGAGGCAGAACCTCAAACAGCCGTTAATGTGTGTGCCGAGTACGGCTAAGCGATGTTAAAGTCTAACACACGGGATTACGTGTCCAAAAATGTACCACCGAGTCTGGAGTCTTCATTTTCATCCGTCTTCGTCCTAATGAAAGGGAATCAGATGGTTTTACGGATTAGCTTCTACTAACACGGAAATTTGTTTTAATTCATCATGTAATGTATATTTTTGAATAATATACTGTAAATATAAGTTCAGCAACGCAAAAAATTGTAACACATTCTTATTCATTTGGCATGCATTACACGTACAGCAGTGAAATTTTAATGGAATTCGGAAAACTGTATAAGTGTTAAATACGATTCTACCTTTCGGAAGTTGCTCTTTTTTTTTGCTGTTATTTTTTGGTTTTTGTTAGTCTGAGCATAATTGACACGACAAAAGTACTGTGTCGACTCATTTAATTTAATCTCATAGGAAAGAATCCTATAGATTGTCCCATTTACTACCCACTAAGAAATGTACACGCATTATATTGTGATTAGAGAAATATCACGATCGACATTTAAATTTAACAAATTCGCACCGCTAAGTTATAAACTATTTTTCTAAAAAGTAATTATCTTTCTTCTTTTGGACACTGAATATCTTCGTTCACGTAAACTGATTAGCATTCTTATTTCAAGGCTTTCTTCACTGCAAATAATTGCAATAATTTTTAATTATTTATATGATAAATGTACGTAACTAGGCAAGAAAAACTACTAGTTTGTCTGTTTTGCCAAATTTTTAGACATAATTGCAAGATGGCCGGGTCAAAGATGGAAAGTCTTGATTTCATTAAAAAAATGTGTAGCTACAAAGTACGTGCCATCCATTTTTTATTAGCAATTTTAAATTCTGTTCAAAAACTACCGGTGTCGACACTTTCGCTTTCATAGACGGCATAGAGAACCTGTGTTGCCAATTCCCTATTAATGCTGTAACGAGAACGACAAATGTTTTTATTTAATGAAAAATTTGTAGATTTATCTAATTCTAATGTATAGATGGCCATTTCCAAACGCATAAGTTTTCTTTCATAGATGCATATATTAGCAACGTAGTTAACATGGTTTGCTTAAAAAGCATCACAAAAATTCATGTAAGTTCTGCCGCATACATTTTAGGCTAGGACTAGTCTATGTTCAAATTACTCAATAGTAATTGTTATGCTAGTAGTTTGTAATGACTCACCCCAAGCCATGAACTTTTAATGGATGTCAGAAAAACCTAATGTTGATTTATTTATAATAACAATAATAATTGGAAAAAATGATCAGAAAATCCTGCGAGACAAATTACACATAGAACTAGAGATTTAGTTTCAAAGGAAACAGATATGGATTCTTTACAGTCACTGACCTATACTTAAACATAGCTCCACACAAAATTCGACGAAATTGTTTATTCTTTCGCGTATAGACAAAGATTATAATCGCTGCAAACTTAATTCATACTGAAATTTATAAAAACCGTAGTTGGTAGATTTTAAATTAAACTTCTCCAAGAAGCTTTTTTCAGAAATGTGGAAAATAAAGCAGAGATTAAAAAAAATGTATTTTGTTTATTTTCTTAGTTTCTTAAACATTCGTGGGTCAACCATGAGCAAGTTTCAAAAATCTTACTCAATGCAAAGCTCACAGTAGAAACTGCTATAATGCATGGGTTTGCATTCATTCATGACTAAGAATTACGAACAATAGTTGAACAACAGGTTTAAAGAAACCTGACACTCTGGGGCTCTCTCCATGGACGTTTTTCTACCGTCTTTGATTAGCAGCTCAGTTACCTTCCTTTAAATGAAATTTGATGCTACACATCTTTCCCGGTATACCAAGCAATAAATCTCAATGTAACGGAAATAGGTAACGGAAGTGACGAAACAATTTTTTGTTTCGCTGTTACTCAACCACATATTTTACTAAAGTGCCGCCGAACATTTTTTCATTACGTTAGTTGTTTTCGATTACGCGTTTTCTTTGTTATATGGGTGAGTTATATATGTGGAAATATAGATAACAGGAATTAGCTTAAGTCTATATTTTTACTTACATTACAGCTGTTTAGTTTAATGTACGTTGTCACATAACGTCACTGGACAATGCTTTTCTTTTCCTGACTAAGGAAAATTGCCCCTGTGTATGCGGAAATGTGTTCTTTGATTTGCTTAAAATTTTCCCATGATATATTGGCACCGCTTAAATGTTTCTTCTCTACGGTATCAGACACTGCTGAAATTCTAAAGCACAGAAAAATTTCCTTGCGAAAGGAATGATAACTTTAGTAATTTGTGGTTCTGTTATTAGCTATGCTGAAGACGTTGGCAGCTCTCTTGAATTATTGTGCTTTATTGAAATTGCAGATAGAAAGCAGGACGTCAACTCTTTCTTTGGTGCGCGCTTTCTCGCTTAGCAGCTGTTAGTTCATGTGCATTTCTTTTGCTTGTGTTTTGTAACAGAAGCTTGTGATTTGTTTTTGTTTTTTGTTTCGGACGTACACTTTTTTTACTGTGCTGTAAAATGTGGAATTGGAAGACAGTTTTCGAAAAAATTGGTAGGAACGAGGCTACGTCTACTTCGTAGTGTGAAAGCCAAAAGTTCCTTCCAAATTCAAGAGGCTCAGAGGGTCACCGAATGACTTTTAGAGTGGATTTGTCAAATTGCTTTGGGCAATACAGGCGTCAAATTAGGTATATTTCGGGGAAAGATGCGCTGTGATATCATATTTTTGGGACGTTGTTCTATAATGCTCAAATTCCTCTGAATATCGTGACAATTCTTCTGCAGTGTTTCGCCAAAGTTTTGCCGTACGATAAGGCAATCGAATAATCGTCAGAGGGTGATGTTACCAAGTCAGTTAGCGATTTGTGTCAGTATTGCAAAGACCTAGTCCCACAGTTCATGGCATACTCTGAGACTAGTTCTAGACTACACTGCTGACAGTGGATCGAAAGCAGAACGAGTAGGAAAGCAGTCTTCGTTGAACTGGATGAAGCAAAGGTCGGCCACGTTCACTGAGGCAGTTAGCGACTCGCCCCAATATTGCAGAAAACTAGTCTCACAGTTCATGGTAGCCTACCAGTTTGTGGAAGAAAGGTTTGGTGACGAAAGAGTCATTACTGAAATGGAAGAAGCAAAGGTTGGTAGCGTCCGCTAAAGCAGTTAGCGACTGGTATTAGTACTAAGAGAACTAGTCTCAGAGTTCATAACAGCCTTCAGTTTGACAAGGGAAACCTTTGTGGCGGAAGTGTCACAGGATAATTCTTCCCTGGCACGTCGTCAACTGATTTAGAATTCACGTAATCAACTGATTTATTCTGCCAGGTAGACATATTCCGTTTGATAAGAAACAAAATATTTTCTTTATAATAAATATTTCGTCGTAGGAACAGGGTTAGCATTCATTAAAGTCCTTTAACGGCCAACCGAAATACTCGCGAAACTTGACTAATCTAAACCACACGCGAATTACCTTTAAAAGCGGCTGAGAGAAACCGCAAGTGCACTGACTGGTAAATCGGGAAGAGCTGGCCAGGATTGGAAGGAGAACCCAGTTATTATCCAAATATTCCACAAAATAACCACCAAATTGCGAGACACAATTTAGAATAAAACTTTCAAGAGGGCAGATAGATACGATGAGCAACGGGTATCCAAAGTTCAGCCTATTGATCACCCAAATGACACAGTAACTGTTAGGTAACTCACGAAAATCGGAATTTAACGTAAACGTTATCCTTGATTTATAACTAAACATCTTTCATTATGGCTTCCAGGAGAGACCAATGTTTCAGAAAAGGCCAGTTCTCTTAAAATGCTTAGACGTTGAGCTCCTTCGGCGGATCTCATTTCGGGACATTTGGTGTTTGAGCAGTAAAGATTTTGTGAAGCGAATGGAACGAAGAATCGGATGAAAAGAAAAAAAAAGATTATCAGTATCCGAAAGGTGGGAGCTACAAATATATTTTTCACCTCCTTCGGGAAAAAACTCGCTCTTCAGTTGTTTGTTTCCAACCAAACCACCAAAAAAATCGATAGAAAAAGATAATCTAATTTTTCGCATATGTACAGAATTGGTTATGAAGTTTGTTGTATACGTTAACCAAATTTTGGAAATCTTGGGCAAAAAACGTTTCGTCTGGTCAAGTACATGGATTCATCGTGCAAGTGTTTTCCTCTGAGGTGGTTCTTTGAAGCTGCAGTACATTTCCAGTGCTAGGTGATGCTTTGAAGCTATAGGACATTTCCGGTGTAAGGTATCCCCAGGCATGTTCCACTGCTTGGAGATACCTTACCCGCCGAAACCCTCCATGTGTTGCGGTTTCAATCTTGCAGTGTGGGGATAATGATTTTCGTGCAAAATGTGTATTTCTATTTTCAACATGACAAGGAGTTTCTAATGAATTATCTTATTGAAACGTCGAACAGTGGCGCAGTGTAATTCCGAAGTGGTGGCTATTTGCTGTCCATGATGTTCAAAAGCCAAATGGCCTGGACATTTTGCAATGACCTCATCATCACCTACTCAGTACATAATAACATCAGAAGATATTTTCATTCCCATCTGAGGTAATGTGATCTCCCATTCAATAGTGTCACTACTGTTGAAGCTGGCGTGAAGTGACACACGCGCGTTTCATTGAAGGTTGCAAGGCAGCTAAGATACACCTGGTGTCTTACAACTTTCGCAGGTTCGAGTCTCATTCGGAAATCTTTCTAATGGGTCTTCTGATGCGTCGGCCCCATCTAGATGAACGTTTTAGAAACAGTGCAAGACATTTCAGTGATGCAAAATAAACATTTGTTATTACAGCAACCGATGCAATCATCTTACTGTCTTCTAGAAGCAGAATTGCTCTCTGTTCCTGGTGCAGGAGAAATATCACCGATTTATCTCATGACAAGAGATTGCTCTCTTGGGAGAGTTTTTAAGGAAATTCTGACACACTGAGACATATAGTGAATTGAGGGCTATATGCAGGGTGATTCATAAAGAAGTATAGAGTTTCAACGCACTATGAAACAAGAACAATGTAATATATTTTATATTACCTGTAACTGAATTGTAGGGGAATGTTTCAAGTTTTTTAGAGGCAGTCACAGATGTTCTATGTGTGCAATCTTAGTCAAACGACGCACATCGACCCGGTAATCCATTTAAGCCTAAACGCGAGGTAAGATATATGAATCAAGTGAAGTGATGCACTTCGTATGGAATCAGTTTGAGCTTCTTTCTCATAATTCTCCAGACAGTGGGCTATGAAATCTGCACTTCACGACTCACCCTCCAAGTCAATTTTCCCGTGCTTCGTTGAATGGCAAACACTATCGACGACTTTTTCCGATACGTGGCAGTAAACAGCTGCTTGTCTTCTGAAAAATACTCCGCAAAAATCTGGTCCCGCGTTCGGAAAGAAGACACTTTTGCAGAGCGGTCAAGTAACTATTTTTCTGGCATCCTGGAGGATAATGTCTCATCTGCTTTCTTGGACAGTCCCTCATCACTCTCTAACTAATTCAATTTCAGTAGGCTAAACTGCTGAGTCGCTGATGACTGTTTGGCATCAGATGAGGAGTCTTCGTATTCTGAAAACATTTCTTGAAGCTCTTTATCACAACACCCGTAATCTTCCTGATCAATTTCACTGATTTTATCTTCAGATGAGACAAAACCATTAAAAACTGGAACCGAGAGATCCTCAAAGTGCGGAGCAGATTGAATTGCTGAGGAAATACTGGGGTAGGAGATCTTATGCCAGTTTTTCTTGCCGACTCCCTTTGTGCTGAACCGGCAAGAATAGCAGTCTGTTATGTGGTCCTTGCGTTCTCGCCAAACCAAGGGAACTCCAAAGGCAGACACTTTTATTTTACTTTTGTAAAGTGTCGAAGCATTTTTGCACAATTATGACACACAATATGAGGAGGAAATTTCTTGTCTTGTTTGCCAAGGGGAACTTCAAAATGGGCATTGTAGGAACGCCTCACAAAGGAAGTTATATTGCACCTTTGGCAAAGAAGTGTGTAGCAGCCATTCATATAACAGAATGCACAGGATTATTTATACATTTATGTCTACTTGAAGAAGCGATGATCAGATCTGAAATAAAGAAGAATAAGTGTTGTTTTTGTGTAAATCAGATAATTTTCTAGAATCGAAATATAAAGATAAAGAATATTGATGTTTATAAAAAAAAATTAGCCTAATTAGGTAAATATTAGTGTAGGTGTAAGCCTAGTTCTCAAGATATGCCTAGTGTAAATAGCAATGGATGTCTTCTTTTGCGAAAGTCACAAGTTTCAAATTGCATGAAAATTGGAGCATGTAGAGTAAAACCGATTTCAGATTTGAAATCAGCTGAAAAATATCATGCAACAAAAAGTAAGAAAAAAAATTCCCTAGTATTATCCACTACCAGAAGCTCTAAACAAGGCTGAATAACGAACAGCTGGAGTTGTCACACACACCCACACACATGGTCATTTTAACACATTTGAATCCTTTGCAGTTACTTTTGCCTCGAAGTCAAAGTACTCAGAAGGCTTAAGAAGAGGGAAAAGGAAAATCTATAACGTCGTAAATATTGCTGCATTTTTAGTTGGCCAACAATTAAAATAAAATGCATAACAATGTGTGGGACATAAGAGCTTTGTACTTCTTAGACAGGGCAAGACAAAAATATCGTTATGTTGTATCAATTTCAATCACGCCACTATAAAACATTTTACCTTTTAGTAATTTGTGAAATAATTAATTTACATATATGCAACATTAATTGAAATTTTGCTTCCAAACAGCAGATCATAGAATTTAAATCAAGTGCAACAACCATGATATATATTAATGTGATAAATGGCTTAAATATTTCGTTCAAATTGCTGGCTGCGATTTTCTTTGAACCCAACTGAATACTCTCCGAATTCTTCTGTAAAGTTCAAAAAAACGAAACTTTGTCTTTTCTGCCTAATTAGTAAATTTGTGCTCAGGGTTTTCACTCACAAAACTGTGTTTGCATTTATTTCTGGGCTCTCTGCTCCTAGATTTCCCTGAAAGATGTGAACGTGTTATGTTGACTCAACTTATCGGTAATGTAGGTATGAAATGTGGACTTTTTCCAATCAGTTGGGTTTTCCGGATATTTCCCTGCAAGTTGTTGCGTTTTATATATAATGCATGAAAGATGCAGTACCTTTTGAATCCAATGGGCATCTGGGATTGATTTCTTTAGCGTTTTTCTAACCGGTAATGTTTCTTTTTTTAATAAGGCGAGATGATATTTTTTTACTGTACATACTTAGTCAAAATGAAAAACATAATTGAGAAATACTGTTCACCTACTTATATGTTCCTTTTGGTATTTTTTATAATTAAAAATATAATTTATATGCAAACCTGTACTTTACCACAGAGTTAATTAGTTTTTTTGTAAATGCTTATTTTTCGCAGCACACTAAACCGCTAGTTCTTTGAATGAAGAAACATAATGTAGCTTATATTATCTACATTTTCCCCGGTCATTTCGAATAGATATTTGATCGCTTTTAATTCACCGCAACTACATTTTTGATTTTGACATTTGATGTCGATTTTTTCTTGTTTTTAAACAGGAGTCAAAAGATTTCAGTCTTTTAATTCCAAATTACTTCAGTTCTAAACGTTTTTCAAATTTTTGAATCCTCCTATTTTTAATTACGGGTGATCCTTTCCTTTTTGTTACTTTTCTGTTTTACTTTTTGCAAAATATTGTTCTAAATTTTATAGGAGCAGCGGACGTAAACCATAATTATCTCTAAATTTTAGGTCAAATAGTGTTCTCCTTTGGCGTTTCGGATATATGTAATTACTTTCTTCCTGATGTGTCGTTTTTCCCTTTTGAGATATATTTCTATTTGTAAATAAATTTAAAAAACAACCCTTGCAGCACGGAAGAGAAAAGTGTTGATCAAGTATCAATGGATACAAATCATTTCAAGGGGTAAAATGAATTACATCTTGCACTATTCAAACATTTAACTGTGATTCTAATGAAATCAATTGAATTTGCATTGTAATTACCTAACCTGTTGAGCAAACAGAATGTGTGTTTCTTTTCTATTAAATCTTGAGGAATACTTCCTGAAACATAAATTGTCAAACATGTTACTCTCTTGGCATTCTAGAGCGGAAAACTATTTTTGCTTTTTCAGAAAATCTTATTTGCACTGTCAATAAAGAATGGTAACTGGTTTGTAATAAAATGGGTCTTGCATATGTAAAATCGACCGAAAGTAACGTACATGCATTGAGTTTATATTCGAAATTGAAATCACGTCCTCATTTTAAATTTTCAGCGAGTTAAAATAGTTGGGAAAACAAAAATTTTGGTCATTAAGTGAGTCTAATTAAAAGTATACGACTATACTAGTAATGAGTAGCTGTAAAACTTTTCTAGCGTTCGCACATCAACCAGATAGGTTTTTGAAGGAATTTAGGGAACAAACTGAAACTGGATAACAGAACGCTTCATCAATTGCTTTCATAATATGTAAAATCACTTTTATATATATACAAAATTTAGTGCACCTATTTTTAGCATTAGATCAGTTAAGCATTGTGGCAACCATCATGATTTTAATTAATTTGAACAGATGTGTTATCATCAGCAAACGTTTTAAAACATCTATATTAGTTTACTACCGTGTATACATAATAAATTATGAAGAAAAGTAACGACTTATGATGAAACAATAATTGCGAAATTAATATCTCCACAGGTCTATTGACGTAAACGAACAGATTTCCTCAGCATCTCACTAGCTTGCAGCTCCGTTGTGCCCGCCGTGATTCTGTGTCGCCGTTGTGCGGCATGTGTGACGTCAGCAGGAAATCCTGGAAAACGGTTAATTTCAATTCCGCATTGAAGTGGCGGTCCCATGGCAGTGTTTTAGAAAGAAATTTTGGGTTGTAAACGCAATGTTGTACAAGCTCATATCGTTCATTTAAATTCTAAAAACTCATACTAACAATTCTGAATAACAACAACTTGCCGATACTTCAATTGCAGTGATAAGAGGAAGTGTCCTACTATTTTCAGTTGGCATGTTATCCCTTGAATTTTGTAATCTTTAATTTGTATTACTATACAAAATAAATTTTAATATCACTGAGACTAGTGAAATCATATGTGCTGCTCTATAAACAAACAGCTATGAAAGTAATCAAATAGTTTTCACAATTTTTTTCGGAAAATAAATTACATTAATGAAATCAAGTGTCTAAAGTGGTATATCCTGACACACACTTTTCAAATGCTTCAGCGGTGTAAAAACACCATTCGTTCACCTAAGCACATGTGAGAAGTATTATTCCTGCTCACCAAGGTTATCAGCATAATTTCTAACGAACATGGCTACATCAAGTCGAAGTGCATATGACCGAACGGATTGCTTACTATACATAGTCTCAGCTAATCTGGAACAGATAGGAAGACAAATTTCCCATGGCCACTTCTTTCTTTCGATTCAACTAATCACGAACTGTTGATTTTCTCAAAAGCATGAATGCCTTAAATTTCGGTTGGCGACACACGCTGTGCTGCTCACAGAAATTGGTAATTTTCGGTGATAATGTAATTCGGGATTACTTAGTATATTTATTTATGTTTATTTAGGTATTTCAAGTTTTATCCAACAGAACAGACAAATACTTTTTTAAGTGGTGTGGCGTAAAAGTCTTTTCGACTTCTACGCTGTTTTAACACGTCAATACTCTAATAAATCGTTCCTAAATAACACAAACCTTAACGGCCAGACGAAACATATAAAACAGAAGTCAACTTACGGAAAAAGTTATTTATTCACGATGGAAAGCACTACACTCTCCACATATTTATCACACCACTACTCTTTTTAGTATTCTTCATTTCATAATACAACGTTCTCATACAACTCTCTCGACGGTACAACGCTCGTAGTAAACGCTCTTAATAATCGCTCTTATCAACACCTCTCTTACAACAGATCAGTAGTCGCTTTTTATCTCTTGTTCCCATCTCATTACATGCATACGTCACTTGCATTCAACCTCAATTGTGTTGCCAAACGTATTCGTTTGAGAGAAAAGATATTTCGTTAAGCGTGAAGAATACTGAGAATAAACTCAAGATTTACATAGGGAAAGAAACTAAAAAAAGGAAAGTTAATCTAGAATATACGTCGCAGTAGATATTTTATTTATTAAACTTGTTCCTTTCAAAACCACATACAATAAAGTGTAATGTCACATAAAACCGTTTTCTACAGAAATATATAGATTGAAACCCAAGTTAGGTTGAGTTGATTATTCAGCACTGTATAGCGATCAAGAATTCCTGGAATGCATGCCATTCTCTACGAAACGTTTCATTGCTAAGAGAACTTCATTAGAACTAACCAAACAGTTCGTAAAGTAAGGAAAAAAAGAATATTATATTCTCTTACACCGACTTGATGCGCAGATTATATTTTTTGAATGGAACAAATCGTTGTTACTTCTCTGTGTACCGTGTGACTATGGCAAAAAATTTAATTCTCGAGCGGTTTGATTATTAGGCCCAAATAATAGAGGAAGAAGCTATGCATATTACAAGATTGATCATGAGTTATATTTTGTAAGAGGAACATATTTAATAATTTTAACTATGTACTTCAATAATAATGATGTGGTTCAACAATAATGATTGTGTGGCTTTGGCGTCTTTATTTTACGAATGCGTTGGTAAAACGTCTCATCGGCAGATCAGTTTGGTGATCTTAAATCAGGAATATTGTTTACCTGTGTTTCGTCAGAATAATGCCCATATTTTTACAGTCTCGAATTTTGTCCTGAAGGAACGAAAAATGAATTGAAATTCTCTGCTTATGATTCATGAGACCGTAGTTATATTCCCTCGTATGAAGAAACACTTATCACTAACTCTGCCCAGTATGCCCTTTTACAATCTGTGCAATTCACTCCTCCATTCTTCCTCGAAGGGGTCCAGAACATATGATGAGGAGTCGTCTCCAGTCGTCTTCCAAAGACATCTACATTGGATGCAGATCTATTCAGTATATCTGCAATTGCTAGCAAATTAAAAAATATCCAATACGAGCATCATTCCCTTTCCCTTTTGTCATAGGAAATATCAGCATGGAAACTACATTCACATAAGGAAATATATGCTTCCACTTTGCACTGGAGAATGTTGAAACATCTCCGAAAGTGTGAAAATTTACATCAATTATAGACTTGTTGTACTGTCTGAGAAAACTAGCAACTACAGTTTATTGAAGATAAAAACCTGCTTCCCGCAGCAATGAGAAACAAATGAATGAAATACGGGATTGCACCATTGTATAATTCGTACAAATTTGTAAGATGGAAATCCGTTTATTGGTGTAAATATGACATGGATGTTAAGTCACATAATATAAAAAACCTAGAAAATTTTGTCGTCCTGGAGGGGAATCGAACCAGCGTCTCCCGGATAGCGCCCGCATATGCTAACTACTACACCACCCATAACGATCAAGTTTTTGGTTTTTGGATTAATTTGAAAATAAACATCACTTTCATTTATTGATATTCTGCATCACAAGGCAATAACGGGAAATTAATCCTAATCCTCCAGGTTCGCTATATATGAATGCCGCTTGCTTCCACTAGCGGATCCTGTGATGGTTATATTCAAATAATCCGAAAACCTGAAACTTGGTTATTCCGGGTGATCTATTGGTTACATTACTCGAGCGCTATCATGGAGACGGAATTTCGACTCTCCCTCCACGACGAGGAAATTTTTAAGTTTCCGGTTATTATGTGACTTAACAGCCATGTCATAATTACACCATGAACGGATTTCCATCTTCCAAATTTGTAATGAGAAACGAAGTTGGAATGAACTGAAAAATAAATATGTATCCAGGTTTTAGAACTACTATTGGGAATGAATGATGTTTTGATGGGTTCTTCTGAAAGTTAAATGCCGTGATTATGATATTGTTGGACAAATGACTTCCTGACCATTAAAATAACTCCCCGCTCTATTTTGCTGTAACATTTTTCATATGTCTTTATTTTATTTCGGCATTCGTCCTTACCTTAGTACATGATTTTCTAGATTTATGTGTTCATTTTGCCCATTCTGTTGTATAACAGCAATGCTCCTTTCACTTTGCTTGGTGTCATTTCATGAAACGTAATGTTTAACGATGTTTGGCAATGATTTAGACTCTACAGGAATTATTTATTTCACCACAGCAGGGGTAGCCAAATGACCTAAAGATTTTTTAACATTGATGTTTTGCAACCGATCTTCCTGGTTTTAAGCTCGATGTTACAGGCGTTGGAGATGCATCGATGAAATATCATGGTTTCTTGTCCGATGCTGAAACTGCTGCAGGCTATCGTTTGTCGCGTGATATTAAGCCGACAACTATGAAGGCTGCGTTGCGAAATGCCTTGAAATTCTTTTAACAAAATTCAAAGAGCGTTTAAAACTTCATGGTTAAGGTTGCAAAGAATTACATTGTTCGCGCATGCCTTCTCCGGAGCAAACCGCTTTATTCAGCTTCTGTTGGCGAATTTCCTGTGTCGAATCTTCACTATTTATCCCTTTAATGACCCAGATGATAAAATATTTTGTTCGTCAAAATACCAGGAACGCAGGAAATGTTTACCGCTCCTTTCCGAATGTCATTTCTCTCTCTCTCTCTCTCTCTCTTTTGCATTACCCAAAGAAGGATGAGAATGAGTCGCCATTCGAAACTTACCATCTCTAACCTTGTCATACACTAACCTTCAAACAATTTCCTGGGGTAACGAATGCATTAATCTACTAAGAGTCTTAGGCAGACAGGAATTAGTGGTAACAGCTGGAAAAACATTCCTCTTTTCTTTTTCTTTTTTTTTAAGATATGGCCGCAATCTGTATATTTTGATTGAACAAAATAAAAGAACCCTTACAACAAACTTTCCCCCATAAACTCCGCTTTTGGAAGAGTACATAACATCACAGACAAACGAATCACGTGTCAGCAAAGCAAGACTTCTAAGAAGTAACGATAGCAGGTTGAATGAAATAGTCCTCAGACAAACTGACTCCTGGTTAATTTCTTTGTTTAGCGACAACGATGGCGACTGAGGGTGATTTCTGACAATCATTCGCCGTGCAAATTCAAACATTGGGAATTATAACACCAACAGGAAATAGTACTCCACCTATCACAATGACTAGGGCGGATGTGGTTGTTTTCTTGTAAGAGTGCGTTGGGCACTATATTCTCGAAATGTTTTAAACTACTTTAATTAATTTAGAATATTACTACTGAACAAATAATTATAAACATACATTTTAAATAATGTGAAATATGTGTTATTTGGGAATTGTTCCAAAGTCAGGTTTTTAGAAGCGAGTGTATAAGCTCACATTAGCAAGGGCCATGCTTCAGTGAATTATGAATGATCAAAATTGTATGTAGTGAAAAATAATTACTTTTAGAATCACATCAGCTTGACGTAATTTCCTCGCTATCACTGAAATGATCTTATAGAACTGCGAAAGTGTTACGTACATAAAATTTAAAAAAATAATTTTCCAGGGAATTTAGAATTGAAAAAGAATCGCATTAGTTTCTTTACAACATATGAAATCGCGTTCGGAGAAACATCTTATGTTCTGTAGAAGATGCTGTTATTTCTTTTCTCCTTAGCATTTCTGATTCAATAAATGTCAATAGAATAGTATTTCAATATTCTTTCGAAAAACAGAACTGTTTTTTTATTAACGGCGATCTGCATTTACTTGTACCAAGGCTGACGTCTTTAAAAGAAGAAGAATAGCGGAACCAAATTAAGCACACACAGATGTACATGATTACCATGATATATTTTGTCAGCTTTTCCAGCACCTCATTCCAATTAGGTAATTTTTGCCTTTTTATGCAGGACAGGTTAGGCACACATTTTTCTAAATAAATCACGTTTTGAAAAGCATCTATTACAATTTAAAAAAACAATTTTTAGGTTGAATTATGTAATGTTACTTCATTGCAAGCATGAAGGATACGACCCAGCGTACGTCATGTTTGCACCAGAGCTTTAGCAGATGGAAGTAATAACACCATTAATATTTGCTTCTCGAGTGTTAAGAAAAATGAGAATATCCACATTTCACTCATAAGCGAGTAGGAGAAAAAGAAAAACCATAGAGGGAAGTGAAAGGTTGCGAAAGTGTAGGCAGTTCGGTAGAATCAAGAGGTGACCTTTTCAAAATCAGTACAGAAAATTTGGTACACGGGTATACACTGGCGGAAAGTGAAAAAAGAACACCAAGAAGGAGACGTCTGATACCAACGAAATTTATACAGCATAATAACGGAATATAGGGGATAACGTGATCAAAACATTATGGCAAAATACAGCTGTACTTGCTGGTAAACTGAAAAATAACATTTCCATGTAACATGGTTAGTACGAGGTTAAACCGCCATGAATTGTGTCACACTGTGCAAATCTGGCATGGAGTCTGTCGTACAGATGTTGGATGTAAGTTAGGGGTATTTAGTTCCATGCATCCTCAACCTGGATGCCTAAATCGGGAACGATCGTGGCTGGCCGTGGAGACCGAATAAGTCGTTGCCCCGTAAAATCCCACACGTGCTCAATGGGGGACAAATCCGGTGAACGTGCAGGCCATGTAATTTGTCTCACACCCTGAAGTGCATGTTGCGTTGCACGTGCCGTGTGTGGGCGTGCGTTATCTTGCTGGAAAACACCACGATGGAACGACCTTACAAATGGCACAACAACGGGCTGAATGATGTTGTTGATGTAGGAGGGGCTGTTTAACGTACCCGGTACAAACACTAGTTGTGTACGGAGGTGATAGCTGATCGCTTCCCACATCAGGAGACCAGGTGTAGACCCTGTGTGTCGCTGGTGGATGCAAGAAGGGTGGATACGCTCCCCTGTGCGTCTGCGAACACGCATACGGCCTTCGGAGGCTCCCAAGCAGAATCTGCTTTCATCGCTGAACACGACATATAGCCATTGCGTTCTCCAGTGCAGACGTTGGCGACACCACTGCAGCCGTTCCTGACGGTGGGCTGGAGTCAGAGGTACACATGCCAGAGGCATAAGTGCACGTAGTCCTGCATCCATTAGACGGTTGCGGATTGTTCGCACAATCACCTCAGGTGCCCCGGCAGCTCAGATTTGTGTCGCAGTGGCTGTTCTGCTTGACAACGCCGCTCTTCTTATGCGTCGATCGGTCCGCTCATAAGTCCGTCTGTGACTCCCGGTTCCACGTCTTCTTGTGTGGGAATGTTCCTCGGACCTTCTACGCCACCATCGTACCACCACCGATACTTCCCGTCCCATTCGCTCCGCAATACGACGATACGACCACCCGGCCTCGCGGAGTCCGACTAGACGACCGCGCTTAAAGTCCGATAACTGCTGAACTCGTACACGTCTTCCATGTCCAGGCATTGCTGCTTTTTCAGGGTCTCCGCACCTGTCCGTACGCCGACGACTTATTACATTCACTTCGCCGTGCTCCTTAAATACCACCGACGATAATTTGCACACTATGCCGTGCTGTAGCGTAAGCGCTCACCGGTTGGTCACGAAATTAACATCACATCTACGTAAACTCGATCCCATTAACATATGTAAATTTCATGATCGTCCGCCAATTCTTTCTTGGTGTTCCTTTTTCACTTTCCGCCAGTGTATGAACATAAAAAGATAACAAAATTCCTTCGTTTTACACCGACAGTAGAAAAATAGTTTAAACACGAGGTTTCCTATTTCATTGCCAAATTTAACGTTTTTTTATTGTGTACTAGTTATTTTTGTTACTCTCCTAAAATACGGAAATATCTTAACAATAGTAATATGGATTATGCAGTATACTTTGATCCCGTAAAACCATTTCATATTTCAGCAAACCTCAACACCATCACTTCTTCCTGCTTTACAATCGGAGAATGTATCAGCGTTTAAATCTAAAGTAAGAATAATACCTACATTTACCCGGTATTCTTTTCAAAAGGAGATCTAGTCTCAGTCGATTTAGGAATGAAATACAAATATAGATTGGACTGATCATTAAACTGTTGTTAAAATTGGGTTTTGTCTCCATGCTACTTATATTATGGTTCACAGCTACATATTAAAAATTATTATTTTCTTCTTAACGTTGCGACATTTTTGATTGTGCATTGAGGTGAACACATACATCCTATGAATTAACTTCCTCTACAGCTACTGCTTACTAATCCTCTGCGATCGATGAACTATTTTATACGTACCAAGTACACACAGTTAACAAAATATTGGTGATATGAGTGATGGGAAGTCTACATGGCCACCACCCGTGCAGCGAGGAACAGTCTCAAACCGAAAGCAGGAAATAAACATGGTGATCGGAGACAGTTTGAACGTGGATGAATTTTCGGCGTAAGGCAGGTGAGTCATTCTATCGCCCAACTGGTAGGAACAGTTCGGTTTCCGAAGGCAATGGTATCATGGCTGTACCTCGATTATACCACCGACGAATATACCAGTGCAAAGAGAGAAAGAAGTAGACGACAACACGCCAGATGATCATTCAGTCTCGTACGACCTCTAGACAAGAGCGGTGCAAAACACATCCAGGTTAAAGAGCAAACCCCAAGAGACAAACGCGGGAGCACGGTGAAACACATGATGCATAACTTTAGCTACTGGAACTAACGCCCTATACTCGTGTACCACTTGTGACTGCTCGTCATCCGACATTACGCTCACCAGGTTCCGGTAACATCAAAGTTTGACCCGTGCAGACTGGCAGCGTATCGTGTGATCAGGTGAATCTCGTTTTTAGCTGAACCTAGTTGAATGGAGAGTGCAGTTCTGGCTCTGTCGAGAGTGTGCGCTTATTTCCTCGTCTTAGCAGTTCGACTCTGTCCGAGACGCTAATTGTTCTGACATGGTTTCAGGAGTTTTCTCATGCACCGCATTAAGCCCATTAGTGTGTGTGGAAAGATCCTTAACCGCTGCTCTCCTCCACCATGTACTGGCTGATCAGCTACCCGCTTTCGTGGTCTTCGCTTAAACTGCAGACGATGGTGTGTTTTAGTAAAAGAATATGCCAACCGAATTGGCCGCAATCACCCAGGCATGGAGCGAGAAACACTGATACGAATTTCAAACCATTCAGACAACCCGAAGTGCATCCTATTTAAACATTGTGGAACCCTCTGGGATTTTGTGGAACGGAACAGCACATACATGTAGTACCGACGTCTTGGATGAAGTTGTGGTCAATGCAAATATAGGCATGACTGGCATTAACCCAGGAAAACTCCCGGGATCTGATAGAGTCGCTGCCTCAGCGAGTAAAGGCTGTTCTTCGTGCTAAATGAGGACCAACACGAAAACCGTTGGTTTATAGCTTAAAAGACAGGCAATCATTTTCAAATTCGCTTCTCTTATTCGGCCATTTTTTTGTGTGTAGGTGGATTAGTGGGTTTTTTAGTAATCTGTGGCCGTAACTGACTGTATTCATGTTTCTTTTCTTTATAGGTCTCGCGTAAAGTCACACATAAAAGCTTCTTCATTCTCAGTATGGTTTTTATCTTCCTCCTGGAAATAAAACGTCAGTCAGTACGGCAAATTATCGCCAATATTCGAAGATAATGATGTGCCAGTATCGCATTTTGGTCAGAGTTTGGTGTAACACTTCAATAAAATTGCAGACTTCCTTCTTTTTTTCATCCACTTATAGGACACGTGTTTAACTGTAGACATTGATTTATAGCGTTCATTATGTTCCGTGGCTTATTGGATTTGAAAATGCAAACGTTGTATTTTTGTTCAGTTCTCAAATACCAAGTATGCAAACACAAAGGAAACATATTTAAACAGCAAGCGAATAGGAAACTTCGCATCGACAAACTTACGGGAACAGAACGTGAATAAACTGCAATACATTTTATTTGACGGCAATTACTAGCATGACGTTCGGAGCCTAGAGTGGCATGTGTGTGGTATAATATGATTTCAGAGTTTTAAGAAAATTTTAGGCCCACCATAAAATTTTTTTGTCTTACAATTTAAATTTTTTATAACAAATACTGTAAGGTTTTATAACATAATACAGATAATGTATATCGATTATTTATGGTTAAAATAATGATAAATGTAATTATTGTTACTGTTTTGTTTCAATAGAATATTAGTAAAAGCTAGATTGTTTTCAATCAAAGTTAAAATCTAGGTGTTGTGTGAACAAATATAATTTGGTTAGACAGTGTTACATTAAGGTATGGTGTACATTGCTGCAGCAGTAATTTTTGCAGAGTTTCTTCCTTTTAAAAAGGGGACTTTTCCAATTGCATGGGGAAGAAGCCCTTTTCCCTTTCTACCAATTGTTGTATTTTCGATCCATTTTGGATCAGTGTCTATTTTTTTTTTTTTTATTTATTTATTTATTTTTTGTGTATTTGTAGGTCTGGGCGAAAGTAGCCACAGCTTTGTGTGAAAGTACGGGAATGATCGTGTGAGGTAAGAAAGTGGTTTAAATGTAATGTGAAAGGTTTTGTGCAAGGTAGTGGGTATTTCTTCAGAGTTAAGTCTTTCGAGGCCGTTCCTTCTGTTTGATGGATGAGAGAGTTTTACGTGAATTCTGAGTATAAATCCTTGTGTCCACCTTGCCTCCGAAGCAGAGGGATAAAGGGACATTTTAGATCCTCACCGGAATTCACTCTGTCGTAGATTTCATGAGGTATCTAGATCTTACAACACAAGGTATCTATGAATGCATGTTCATATGTGTCTGGTTTTGGTGGCTTGTTAAAAAAGAAATTCAATGTGAATAAAAGCGTTTAAAAGAAAACAGAAAATTACATTGGAATTTGAGTAAACAGAGCTGCACCCCGAAATTTTGGCATTTTTCTTCTCCACTCATATGTGTTTTGTCTCCAGTCATATGTGTATTTGGCGCTGCTGCTGAATGAAACACCGCCAAGTACGATTGGAATGAGTCTGTTGTCAAAAAAGTGCTCTGGCAGCCAACAAGGATATCGCCCTTGAAAGCATCACTTTAATGGAATAAATAGAGGATTCCGTGTGTGGTTATTTTATGGAAATGTATAAATGTATCCTGGTTTAGACAACATGGGTGGCACAACTAATCCTTTTTGTAAGAGTGATGAATTTTGCGAAGAGACTTCACCGCTAAATATCTCAACCAGAAATAACTTAATTTCTCTAACCTTATTGGTAATGTTTTGGAGATATCAAGTCATGTAATTGTATCAAGCAAGTACTGGTTAAATATGACATGGTGAAGAATGTAAGATACAGGAAATTATTTTTCTTCTTAATATCATATTCTTGTCGTCACAATATAAAAATAGTTATTTTCTACGTGTACATGAATGGAGTTTCAAGTAAATTGGAAGCGAGAAGAGTATGTATAAGTATTTGCAAGATGAGTTTTGACGAACGGTTTGTTTGGAAGATATACCGATGAGATGATAATTGATCAAGTGTCTGAGAGGGAAAGACCATTACTTATCTGCCAATGATTGATAGTGAAGGTCACTGAAAATTTAAACCAATGTGTCTCTGCCACAGTCGTAACTTATAATACTCTACAAAATTCAAGTGAGTCTTACGAAGTGCATGACAAAGGTGAAATTTTATAAATCTTATCTTTCTTCCGAGTGTTGTTTGGTCATTAGCTTTGCCCTTCTTACTATGGATAACTTGTATCCTCTCAATGCCATAGGTGCTGCAGATTTTTTGTTAAGCGCTTAAAATACTGACTTCGCTCGTTTTATTCGTTACGCACGCAGCAAAGATCAAAACGTCGTAGCTAGAACAAGCAGGATATTTACTCATAAAAATGGTATTTTCTTTCATTCCGATTTCTCTTCTGAAGGAAGTTAAGTCACGTATTTCTCCTGCCTATTCAGAAAGGAGTTCTATTTATTTGGATGTAGTAGTAACGTACCAAAACAAGAGTGATATAAAATTTTTGGTATAAATCATCATCATCATCATTGTCAACCATTATCAATCCACTGCTGGACGAAGGTCTCCCCAAGTTTCCTCCACAACGGTCTGTCTTGTGCCAGTCTCCTCCATGTCACTCCCGCATACTTTCGAATTTCATCCACCCATCTTCCATGTGGTCTTCTTCTGGGTCTTTTCCTGTCCCTTGGAATCCAATCTAAAATTTCGGATGTCCATCGATGGTCTGTTCTTCTGGTAGTATGTCCAGCCCATTGCCATTTCAGGGATTTAACTCTGATCATGATGTCTTCCACTCTTGTCATTTTTCGGATCCACGTGTTCCTCTCCTTATCTCTCCTGGTTACACCAAGCATGCACCTCTCCATGCTACTTTGAGTTGTCTGCAGCCTTTGTATGTCTCTTTTAGCTAAGGTCCACGTCTCTGCACCATACGTAAGCACTGGAAGGATGCATTGATCAAACACTTTTCTTTTAAGACATAATGGCATATTGCTCTTGAAAATTATGCTGTTTCTTCCAAAAGCTCTCCAGGCAAGTTTTGTAGGCCGATTAATTTCTTCACCAATGTGACCCTCACTTGATATCTGCTGTCCAAGATAAACGTACGTGTCTGTTATCTCCAGCTTTTCTCCATCAATCGATAAATCTTCATTTCTTGTAAAAGCATTGTACATCACTTTTGTCTTCTGAAAGTTCATTTTTAATCCCACTTCTTTACTCTTGTCAGCAAGTTCCTGGATCATACTCTGTAGCTCTGATGGGGTAGTTGCAAAAATGACTATGTCATCAGCAAAACGAAGGTGGGTTAGATAATCTCCATTAATCTTTATCCCTTTGTTTTCCCAGTTCAGTGATTGAAAGACATTTTCCAAAGGGGCATTAAAGAGCTTCGGAGATATGGTGTCACCTTGTCTCACTCCTTTTCCAATTTTTATGTGTGTTGTATTTTCAAACAGCCGAATCTTTGCACTTGCATTTTCATAGATGTTATTAATAATATTAATGTATGCATCTTCAATACCGCAGGATTTCAGAGCCATTGCAACTGCTGATGGTTTCACCGAATCTAAGGCTTTTTCATAATCGATAAAAGCCATGCACAATGGAAGCTCATATTCCCTCGCTCTTTCAATTGTTTCTCTCAGTACGTGGATATGATCTGTTGTGCTGTAGCCACTCCTGAATCCAGCTTGTTCTCTCGGTTGAGCCATGTCCAGTGTCACCTTCAAGCGGTGTGAAAGAACTTTAGTGAAGATTTTATAAACCACTGATAGGAGGCTGATAGGTCTGTAGTTCCTGAGATCCTCAATGTCACCTTTTTTATGTAGCAAGATCATTGTAGCGTTGTTCCAATCCTCAGGAATTTCCCTTCATTAAGGCATCGAGTGAAAATTTGGGCGAGAACTGTTTCGATTTCTCCCCTTGCTTCTTGTGTGATGTCTACAGTAATTCCATCTTCTCCTGGAGCTTTTCCCCGCTTCATGTTCTTGATTGCATATGCAACTTCTGCTGGAAGGACTGGAAGAACTCTGGTACTGGTACCTTTCGTGATTTCTGGAGTACATGTATCATCCCTTTCATATAATTTGGAGTAGAAATCTTTCACTCTTGTCAAAATTTCGCCTCTATTTCTTGTTACAGAACCATCTTCTTTTCTCAGTGCCATAATCTGTTTTTCCCCTTACTGAGATGTCCCTTTCCTATCTTTAGGCTTTGGTTGTTTTCAATTGCTTTCCTTACTAGTTCACAGTTGAATTTCCTTACGTCTTCAGTGATACTTTTTCGTACTGTCTTGCATAGCTCTATATATTCCACTTTGGAAGTCACATCTTCTTTAGTTGTCCTCATCAATCTATAACGAAGTAAATTTCTCCGTCATTTTTATCCGCGTAAGGATTCGAACCCGGGTTCACTCATTCCGGAATAAGTTGCTCTACCAATTGAGCTACGCGGACATTTATTCTGATTCCTATCTGCCTTTATGTCGTGTGCGTCCTTCTGGCAGGTACGTCACATCTCCTGGTACGTTACATCATCTCCCCTTATTTTATTTTTTTCGAAGTGCTGCTCTTATTTTTCCTATCTCGCGGTGTGGAAATAACATCACACCATTGCGAGATTGTGAACGGTCGGGTCATCCGGCTAGTTCGGGCGCCATTATAATCTCCTGGTACGTTACAACTCTTCTTTTTGCATCAACATTTTGGTTTTTCCTAACAATTTGTTCACATGCAATTTGTTCTTAGACCCAGCTAATTTTGTTGCTGTTTCCATAAGAGCTTTGGTTACTTTTCTGTTAACTTCAGAAATATCCACTTCTTCCGATCTTAGGCCTTCTAAAGCAGATAATCTGTTTTTCAGTTCCAATTTGAAGGTATTATGGTGTTTTTTAAGGTTGGTTATGTCAATACATTTTGTTTGTCTTATGAGCTTGCTACGTTCGAGTTTAGTGTTGAGGTGCATCTTACATCTTACCAATCTATGGTCACTGCCTGTGTTGAACTTGTTTAGCACCTTGCAGTCTTCTATGACGAATTTTTTGTTACACATAATAAAATCAATTTCACTTGTCGTCCCATTTGGATGTCTCCATGTCCATTTCCTGTGTGTGGCTTTTTCTTGAATAAGGAGTTCAAGATGAAAAACCCTTCTGCCTCTGCAAACTCTACGAGAGTATTTCCACGCTGGTTTCTGTTGCCGTGACCGAATTTACCTACTAAAGTTTCATTCTGTTGCCGCTGCTCTATTTTTGCATTGAAATCTCCCATAATTATCTTCAAGTGCTGCTTACTTTTATTATTTAGATCACGAATTTCCTCATAAAATTCTTCAATTTCTTCTTCAGCATGACTTGTGGTGGGTGCATAAGTTTGAATAATCTGAGCCTGGTATCTTCTCGAGAATTGGATAACGAGTCGTGCAGCTCTGTCAGAGGAACTTTCAACTTCTACAACTTTATCCTTCAGTTTCTTGTTTATTATAAATCCAGCACCACTAGTTCTGCCAGTATCTGTCCCACGATAGTAGAAGAGATGTCCACTTTTCAGTTCAATGAGATCTTCTCCTTTTCTCCTTACCTCACTTAGCCCCACGATGTCCCACTTGATCCTTTGTAGTTCCTCTTCCAATTCAAGAAGCCTTGAATCAGAAGATAGGGAGCGTCCATTTAACGTACCCAAAGTCAGCATCAGATGGCAGCCTAGTCCGGTCCTGCGGGGATTCTTAGCACCCTCTGCCTTCATGTCGCACTGGCCGCTGCCTTGGCCAGGTACATTCCAGCTGCCGGAGACTGAGGGCCAAGATTTAAGTTGTGGAGTCATTTTGGAGGGGTTTGGCCATAACTCACCACGCTGGCCAAGCGGGTTGGTGAGTGTGGGATAGCATTTCCTCTAATCCCGATGGTATAGTTATACCGCTATTGGCGGTATAACTAGACCATCTATTGGCGGTATAACTATACCATTGGTATAAATACACAGTCTTATATAATGCAGGAAAAGTCAATGCCAAGAATGCATCAGTAACATTTACATTTGGAGTTCACAAAGTGTTCTTAATGGGAGTGAAATCAGGGGTATTTATAAAGATATTTGTTTTCAAAACTGTATCTCAGATATAAAATTCAAGAAAACGAAAAGGATTTGGTATTTTATGACAAATACTAAAAACAAATAAATAACATTCTTCCCAAGTTCTGATAACAAATTGTACACTGACAGAAAAAGAATCCCAACACCACGAAAAAATAGTTTTAGAAGAATGAAATGGCGGCAATACATTTGTATAGGGAACAGATTTAATCGATTAAGGTTTCAAGATAACAGCTTAATGTAAGCGCGAGAAGAGCCATTTTAAATGTGAAATGCTTGTACATTAATAACCGGTGTAACCACCAGAATGTTGAATGCAAGAACGCAAACGTTCATGCATTGTGTCGTGCAGGTGCTGGATGTCAGTTTGTGGGATGGAGTTCCGTGCCTGTTGCAATTGGTCGGTCAATACAGGGACGGTTAATGCTGGTTGGGGGTGACGCTGGAGTTGTCGTCCAATGATGTCCCATACGTGCTCGATTGGAGAAAGATCTGGTGATCTAGCAGGCCACGGCAACATGTCGACACTCTGTTGTTGGGTTACAACAGCTGTATGCGGGCGAGCGTTATCCTGTTGGAAAACATCCTCTGGAATGCTGTTCATGAATGGCAGCACAACAGGTTGATTCACCAGACCGACGTACAACTGTGCCGTCAGGGTGCGTGGGATAACCACGAGAGTGCTTCTGCTGTCATAGGAAATTGCTCCCCAGACCATAACTCCAGGTGTAGGTCCAGTGTGTCTCGGCCGCAGACAGGTTGGTTGCAGGCGCTCACCTGGCCTCCTTCTAACCAACACACGGCCATCACTTGTACCCAGGCTGAACCGGCTTTCATCAGAAAACAGAACATATCTCCAATCCGTCCTCCAATGAGCTCTAGCTTGACACCACTGACGTCGCAAACGGCAGTGGTTTGGAGTAAGTGGAATGCACGCTACAAGGCGTCAGGCTCGGAGCTGTCCTTCAAGTAACTGATTTGTAACAGTTCATTGTGTCACTGTGGTGGCAACTGCAGCTCGAATTGCTGACGGCCCACGCAGTACGATGCGCCACGGCATTACGCCGTACACGGCGATCTTCCCACTCAGTGGTGCCATGTGGCCGGCCGGAACCCGGTCTTTTTGAGGCTGTACCTTCCCTTGACCACCGCTGCCAACAATCATGCACAGTGGCTACCTTCCTGCCAAGTCGTTCTGCAATATTGCGGAAAGAAAATCCACCTTCTCGTAGCCCTATTACACGACCTCGTTCAAACTCCGTGAGCTGTTGATAATGGCTTCTTCGTCTTCTTAAAGGCATTCTTGACTAATATCAACACACTACGTCGAATCTCAACGATAGCTAACGCTCACGAACGTTACAGCGCATATTTACAACAAACCTGCTTTGCATGTTTCGAGGGGCGCTATCAGCGCCACACGTATGCGCCGAGCGCGAAATTTGCATAGACGTCATCTTACAGATGTACTCTCACCTCCTACCAACTGCCGTTTATCTAACACAACCCCTTCTTGGTGTTGGGATTTTGATTTCGTCAGTGTAATTTCCAATTGAGGAGTCTTTCATATTTCAGTAACACTATGCAACCGTTCGGCGCGTAAAGGTTTCGCCAGGCACTGGAATTTTAAGTTGCATTTATTTTTGTTTCCTTTCCGGCGAATAGCCAAACAACTGAGTGCGTTCCGGTTTTTTATATCTTAACGTTAATACGTATATCATGCTTTATTACATGTTTCACCTGCATGAAATATCACTTAACGTAACATTGTCTGTCCTTTCAGGTACAATTTGAAACGTTCAGACGCCGCAAATCAGGAATGTCTATTCCCTTTCAGTACACACCAAAATTACAAACTCCCCATGGTCGCTCATATAGGAGGGCAATAAGGGGTATTTGTCTTTCCCTGGTAATTAGGCTATACCTCTTCTCTTCTTCGAAAGCACTACATAGAATTTCGCGGTAACTATAATTCTGATTGCTACTTTTTCTGTAGAACTTACGGATGTGACTTTATGAAAAAAATAAAAAACAAAAGGAAGCAATTTCTAGTATGCGGAGATTTACAATAGAAAGTAATGGTGAAATTCCTCATTGCGTGTTGGAGAAGAGTGAGGAAAAGTATGAATGGCGAAGAAATAAAAATTATATTTTCCCCAACATATAATAACTACAGGACAAAACTCTTTCAAAATTTTCCCCCAAATTTGTCTTGAGTGTACATTTTCATTCTCGATGACCAATTGATTGTTCTCTGGCATTTCGTGGATAAAATGACAAGCAGTTTTTTATGTAACTTAAAGAAGTTTTCTTTGTCCTAATATGCGGTCAAATTGCATTTATTCATCTTTTTTACGTAGCATCTGACTATTCTGGTTTCCAAATAAATTCACCAGTGACCCTAAATTAGGGACGGGCGACTGCATATAGCCCATTGAGTGGCTCATGGTGGTCGTTAAACCTCCAATCAAAAAAAAAAAATCATGATGTGAGAGTGCGGTAAAAGCTGTTAGATAACAGAAAGACACAGCTCGATTTGCATATGGTGTTTGTTGGCGTTTACAATTTCTGTTGCACAACTCCTAAAAACTACGCTATGGACGCCAATAAATCTACCTCTGTTAGTTCTAATACAACATTCAGTTAGCAGTTCTTCGATGGGAAAGCACAGGGCTGTTCAGCTCTTATGAAAATTCACTGTACGAAACCACCACTGTAAAAAGTGTATCGCGTCTTTTTTGTTATTTCACACTTTTGTTCATTTACGATACCGGTATTGAATTTCTAAAAACTTCCCAACTTTCCTTTTTTTTTAATTTAAAAGTTAAAACCAACGTTTTGCTATGACGTAACTTCCTTTGAAATCTGTCGTCAGTCTGCAAAACGCTAGCATGTGTGACACATACGCGAAATCTGCAGGTTTGACAAAATCAACTTATAAACAATAATCACTTTTTCCCATAAGTAGGTATTCACAATATGCGGATATCCGCAAAGTCAAGTTATATTTCACGTGAGATCTGATGCTAAGTATTTCTTCAATTTCAAACATTTAAAAGCAAAGTGCCCGATATTTTGTTCATTCTCGGTAACTTGATAATCTAATTTTTCTTAAACAAACAAAATCTAAAGTAACGCACATGATTTCCACTAGAGGGCTCACCACCACGTTGCCGTTTGTAGCATATAAGTACCAATATCTACGATCCTAGAAAAACCTATTGAAAAATAATGTTTCGGGCACATACTAAAAAAGGAAAGCATTTTGTGTGTACTTCCAGGCCCAAATACTGCACACTATTTTAACTAGTGGGATCAAGCTTCAAATATAATTTGCTTGCATCTGTATCTCGGGCTTCAAAAATACAGTTGAAAACAGTTTTTACTATTCACCGTTCCACACAATACACATGGGAAGGAGCATTACGTTTAAATAGAGCACAGCTTCCTCAGTAGGCGGTGTGTAAATGTTAAAGCAGCTTTTCTTTCTTTCAGTGCTTTCAGCACACGCATCGGAAAAATGTTTTGCTTAGCATAGCTTTTCCTGTGAAAAATACTTTTCGCGTATTTTTAACGTTTCCATTACGCTGAATTCTTCCCCTAGGTAGCGTACAGTTATATCATGTATACCTTCAATTTCTTCTTATTATTGTTTGATTTAAAAATATTTCTCTCTGTCTCAATTTGCTATGAATAACTTGGAAAGAAAATATTTTCGTGTCGGAAAGGTAATTTGCACCGCAAAAGCCGTGCTCATTAAAACCGAAAATTTGGGGTAACTTTCTTGTTCATTATTACTTTATAGGCAGTTTACGTAATGGTATAATCGCCATGGCTTGATCTAGCTGAATTCATCGGCGTGAGTTCGTTGTTGTGTAGAGTGGAATAATCTTTACGCTGAATCATTATTTCCACAATGTTCATTTGAAAGACATGACTCCTATTGAACGGGCATGAATAACAGGGGTCTGGTGGAATTAACGAAGAATTCGATGCGTAGACATCTTACGGAGATGTCTAATGAGTGAGAATAGGTAACCTTAAAACCATACATTCAAGCATTGCGTAAATTCCAGTGGTTATACCGAGCCTAAGGAATTCGTCACACTTTACCCTTGATTTACCTTAACTGCAAATGACAAGGAATACAAATCGAGTAAAAATCAATTTCCCAATATGCTAGATTATCCTAGCTACGAATCAGCGCAAATATTTTCAAATCTAAGCGGTCATTCGCAGCCTGTCGAGATGCTCATGACTACCAAATTAGCCGGATGATATCCATTCTACAAATCATTATGCAGGTGAATTAGTTTTCGAAGCAATGTAATTAATAGAAAACAGATAAAATCCCTCAGAGGAGGATTATGCGAGACAAAGTTATAATATCAAAATTTGTTGCGACAACATAAAAACAAGTTTTATATTGTATTCTTCAACTCTTCAGAGGGTATATACGAATACCACAGGGGATACAGCATGATATTTTGTGCTTTCACAAAAAGCGTGTATTGGATGGAACTTTCGCCAGGAGGATAAATGTCTAAATTTTAAAGGCTGTTCTGTTATCAGAATAAACGACGAAAGATAGAAATCTTTATATGTGCCCAGGAGCTCGTAAGAATTTTCAGGATGCTTGGTAGATTCTTTGGTTTCAAGAAAGAGACCTCCCTGTTTACACCAGGGCTGAAACTCAGTGTAACTAACAATCACAGGGAAATATCTTCATGAATAAAAGGAAAACTTCTAAAAACCTGTTCATAATACACACAGGAAATAATATGTGCCATACTGATACCCAAGTTCATAGCCAATCCCGAAACCGGTATGACATCGTATTATTAACATCTTTTCCACCGCCATTTCCCCAGAACAAAAAAGTACAACTACCACGTACGGAACTTCCACGGACATAACGTACGTCACGAGGAATGTGTAAAAGAAACAGAAACCCCAAACACTCTCAAAATATACTTTAGTGAATGCATGTAAATATTAATTCTTTCTTCATAATTTTATAATCCCTAAGTTGTTAAGGGCAATTCAAAATTGAACAGGAAATGATTTATTTCATCGTGAATTAAGTAATATCTGCATGATATATATAAAAACGATTTGCGCTTCTAAAGATGCATATTTCCTAATTAATATTTCAATTCTGTATATGGACAGGGCAGGTTGAATTAAAATAATCAATTCTACTCCTAAAATCTGGTTTATTCATGTATAGTTCATCGCTTTATTATAGGCAATAAACAATACATGAGCATATAAAATTATGTGACTGTAATTCTACATCAGTAACGTCTGATATCTGGCAACACAAATTTCATCGCGCCAGTTTAGTGCTCTCTTAAATTTAATGTTCCACGAAAAAAAGCACTTTCGATTGTAATTGCACCAATATGTGGAGAAGTGGAGATGCTCTTTAATTCAAAATACTTTAATTCAAAATATTTTCTTTCTTAATACCAACACTATCAATACCATTACCAACACAATACGTAGCACATTACTAGCACAATACCATTACCAACACAAACGGCTGTAAATCCCATTACCAATTCTGGCTTGTGAATTTTTTTTTTCAATTTGTATTTTTTATATATTTTTTCTTGTAGAAAATATGGAATTCAGCATATCTCGGTTTCTTAGTTTTTAAACAATTTTCACAGCATTTCCATGCACTAGCTGTCGCTGAAAGCTGACGAGATTTACAAAAATATAAGTTTCAAGTACACTAAATATACATCGTTTCGCTTCTCCAATATGCCTTACTTTTACATTTTTTGTGGCCCCGGTGGCGCAGTGGTCTAAGCGATGGCCTCTGATCATTCGTCCGAACTGGGTCCGGATTCGAATCCCCGTGAGGCATGGATGTTGTGTTTGTCTTACGGCACTGGCTCTCTCCCTTCCCTGGAACCAGTGACCCTAAATTAGGGACGGGCGACTTGAGTTGCTCACGGTGGTCGTTAAACCTCCAAATAACAAAAAAAAAAAAAACTTTTACTTTTTCATTTTTGCATTAAAGTTCAGAAAAACGTTCCGAGGATATCATACCTTGTAACGAAGTAGAAGTTTAATAAATTTTAACCAAAAATAAGAGTAGATAATATACACAGTAAGTTCAATCTCGAATGCAGCTTGTAATGCCATAACGCGGGTTTTCGGTGCGTCTCTTGACACCATATTCAGCCTTGTTCTTACATGCTGCCACACACGTCAAGGAATTGCGAATATCGATTATTTGTTCTCATCTCGATATTACAGACAATATCGATGCGCAGGCGGTTTTGTTAGTTTGTCTACATGAAAGATTCTTACTTCGAGCGTCTTCAATTGGGTGCAATATCGACCTAAAATTGATTTAATTTAACTTCAATGTATTAGTGTTGTGCTTAACGGTCGGAAATTGATTTGACTTTAATTTTAAAGGATTAACAATCCTCGATAACGGACAGAACTAATTTAATTTTAAATTTAATTAATAATTATGATTTCTCATTTATTTCTGTTAATCTAACTTATGTACATTTCATTAGGATTTTTTCAATATTGTGTTTGTATTTTTCTTCGTGTTGTTTTTACCCTTTATTTTAATTTTTTATTTTGTTATTATTATTATTGTTTATTTTTGGTAAATAATTTTCTTTTTGTTTTGAAAATTTTACCTCTATTGTTATTACATTTCTCTAAACTTCGCGAAGGGGTGTTGGGCCATGAATATTGGAAACTTTATCTTTTAGTTTTTCAATAGATATTGATTTAGAAAATTGTAATTCTTTCAATTTTTATTTTATCAAATTTTGTAAAATGTTTAGTTTTAATACAATTATGAATGAAGTTGTTTTCTACTCTTTTTGGTTCCGATTTTTAATGTGTTAATTCAATATCTGTTTCAATTAATATCGATCAAAAAGCAAGAGTAGCAAAAATATATGTTAATGTTTTTCTCTCTTATGCTTTTCATAAAGCCACAGTAAAGGGGAAGCTACCCGCAGGCGCAGTGGTCTAAGCGATGGCCTCTGCTCATTCGTCCGAAAGGGGTCCGGGTTCGAATCCCGGTGAGGCATGGATGTTGTGTTTGTCTTACGGCACTGGCTCTCTCCCTTCCCTGGAACCAGTGACCCTAAATTAGGGACGGTCGACTACTTATAGCCCATTGAGTTGCTCACGGTGGTCGTTAAAACTCCAATAAGAAAAATGAGTGGAGGGGAAACCACCGTTGCGCATGTGCATTCCTAATAACATTTACTCACATAGAGTGCATATGAAGCGAATATTTTTCATGGATCACGGCTCGCAGGTGAACGACGGGGGTACACATATCACAATCATTCGCTGCAGTAAAAATCAGAATTTACAGGTTGCATCCTAAACGGTAAGCCAAAGGCTTTACCTTTGGAGTTGCTGGGACTGAAAGCATATGAATGAACATGTATCCAGCTCATTGTTATTCGCATTTAACTTCTTGTGTTTCAGTTCAGACCTTTAGAAAACACAAGTATATATCCTCTCCGCTACCTATTAGAGATGGTACGAAATTAAATGTTAAAGAGCCACGATATTTTTATAAGTCTTGGAACTAATATTTAGTGCTTCTGTTTGATCATTGCACTTTCGACACACATTTTCGAATACACGCTAACAGGTCATTTGATGTGTTCGCCACACGCGAGCGCTGACTATTGAATTAAGGAATGAAAGTAACCCCCAAGGCTCTCTCGAGACGGTAGTACGGATTCCATCGATAACGCTTGTCCGATGATTTAGTTTCCATCGCGAAACGCGTTGATACTTTAAACTCTATTACCCAACAGCGATCAACTTTACCATTGATCACAATTTCAAAGAGATTGTACAGTGCATATCCAGGTAAGTTTTGGGTCCAACAAATTAACTATAAATTTAGTTTAAACATTAATACTGAAAGCGAAATTTTATAATCACAATAATTTACTTTTTCAGCAGAAAACCAGTTCTGATACAAAATCGGATCCATATTATTGAATTAAGGAATGAAAGTCTGTAATTCAAGCTTAAAATGACTTGCTCAACTACGTTTTAATGCTATTTTTTTCTTCAAATTTCTTTGAGATGCTTTATGATGATTGTTTTATAAACAGCGATGTTCCTACATGCAAAATTTACTGAAAATGCAAATTTATTTCAGCATAACTCTTTGCGCAGCACTGGTGTCATAACGGAAGAAGAGTGCTATTTTCTCTCCCATTGTACTGTCAATGAATTCCATGGATAATATTAGCATTTGGCATAAGGCGACCCCGTTTTCGGGAACAAAACTCAGAACAAATGGCAATCTCAATGCTAAATTTGTGGAAAATTTCGTTACGAAATGATTTCATGATTGAATACGACATATGATATATTACAGTAAAGCCGAATATTAGCAAAGAATGTTATGAACTACGTGTACAACAATTGTTCAGTTTAATGGGAAAAAGATACAGTAAATTATGAAGGATGATTTTTATGTAAAAACAGTACAAAATAACGATAATATACCAACATGCAGAATAATACTTTGTTAAATTTTAAATGTTACACATAGAGGGAGAACATAGAAACAAAATTTCATTTTTAATTTTGTACTGCAATTTCATTGTGATTCTGTGCAAAAAAATATCTGAAGCCAGAAAATTACTAACGCTAAGCGGACATAAATAATGGAATACCTGTATATCTTCTCTATGGGAAGGAATATTTAGGTCCAACGATTTCATTTGAAGAAGAGTTTAATGAAAAATGCAGTGAACAAATGTTAATTCCACAGAGATTCGAGAAAACTTGGAGATCATTACCAACAGTGAAGCTTGCAGTGGCAGCGCCTCTCTGGAGTTGCCATGAATTTGGAACCAGTTACTAAAGTAACGCCTTTTTTCCTACTAGGATAAACCAATAACCAACGTGTTGTTTCATGTCTTTAAGGGAATATTACTTCGTATCTGTTCGTTGTCACGTCAAGTAATCGCGTTCAAATTGTTGAAGCGCTCTCTTATTCAGGTTGCAGTTTCTGTCTGTGTTCCTTGGAAAAGCCATCTGGTTGACGAACTGAAAGCTTGGAAACTCTCATTTACATATTATTACGCCGATAAGTTGGATTACTTGTATAATATCTAGTTAGTGAATAACATATTTTATTACCTGTTTCGTTTAAAGTACAGTATTTTTTTTGACAATAACTAACATATTTGATGAAACCGTAAGAGGTTTTCAAACTGACAACACCTCAAGTACCATTTTCTTAAATCTCTTATTGTACGAATTAGTAATGAGCTTACCTGTTAGTTGGTGATCACGGCGCTAAATGTGACTGCTGCTCAAAAGTAACAGTGATTTTTAACTGTGATTGGAATCACAATTTAGAACCTGTTATTTCACTTCCGTAAATCCGTGCCTCAGTAACGACTAACGATCGAGTAAAGCAACTGATAGCAAAATCATTTAGAGGAACGGTGGGTAGGTCTCGGCTCAGCCATAATACGGCTGTAGGAGAACTGGCCACAAAAGTTTTAAGGGGCCGTATAAAAATTGCGTTTTTGACCGCTTCTGTGCCCACGACCCCCCAAAGGTTGGTAATCTGAGTCATATAAAGTTTCCGTAATTTCGTCTTTTCTTAATTGCGATAATTATTGTAATTCTGTATAACAAATGCTTACGATCTATATTTCAACAAAAGATTTCAGGGTTTTCAAACTGCATGTCTGAAAATTATCTGAGCGCATGTGCTGACCCAGCAAACCTGTCGAGGGGGGTACCAAAATGTGAAATATAAAGAATTTTTCTGGTCCGATCGGGGGATTTACAGCATTTACCACCTACAACTCAACAAATTATCTGAGCGCATATGCTGCCTGAGGAAACCTGTTGGTGAATGGGGAGGGGGGGGATACCAAAAGTGTAAAATATCAAGATTTTCTCGTCCGATTGGGAGATTTTCACCATTTACAAGTTAAAATCCACACATTTTCGGAGCATATGTGCATACTCTGGAAACCTGTCGAAGAGGGGAAGGCGGGGGCATAATACAAAAAGTGTAAAATATAAAGTTTTTCTCGTCCGATCGGGAGATTTTAAGCATTTACAAGGTACAACTCGACACATTTTCTGAGCGCAAACCCTGAAATTTGTTGAGATGAAGATCATAAAGATTTGTTATAAAGAATTACATTAATTTTCCCATTTAAGAAAGGACGAAATTACGGAAACTTTATATGACTTAGAATACCAACCTTTGGGGGGGGGGGGGGGGTCGTGGTCACGAAGCGGTTAAAAAGGTAATTTTTATGCGGCCCCTTAAAATTTTTGTGGCCAGTTGTCCTACACCGAACTTGAGTTCATACGTAATTGTTATGAATGTGATATCGATAGAACAAAAAAGTGTTAAAAAGGCCTAAGCCCTGTGAAATAATATTTAGTGCTTAAGTAAAAGGACAATATTATTATTTCGAGTTAATACATAAACGTTATGAATATGAAATCGGTAGAAAAAAGGCTGTCAAAAGGTCCTACGAATGAGGCATAATAATTTATTGCCTAATTAAGTAAGATAGGAATATTAATAACTTGAAATGTTATGTAAACATTAAGTACCTAAGTAAAAGTGCAGCATTATAAAAAATCATTCCTTGTCGTCCTTTTCCAAACATAGTATGAGTTCTGGTGTAATTGTTTTGTTTCGTTGAAACCTAGAAATGTGTTATGTAATCATGAATATGATGTAATCCATATTCATGATTATGTGCTATGCAATCCCGATCCAGGACGACGAAATTTTCAAGTTTTCGGATATTATCCTTGTCATATTTACACCAAAAAACAGATTGTCATCTTCAAAATTTGTGCTTGGTAATTTTTTTTAATTCAAATGTAATTGTCGTTTGTCTTACTGGGAATGTTTTTTCATTCAATTCCCGTCATAGCGCCAAGAAACTGCAATTATTGCACTGACCCTAAATATTTGTGCCCAAAAGTCCGGTGCTGAAATATCCTAAACTTGTTTTTAACTTTTATACGTAATTCTGCGCTAATTCTGATATTTTGCCGTAGTTTTTACGGCTTTTTCCGTTGAATTATGCTTAATTCTTTTATACGTTTATTGCGGTTAGTTAAACTTTGAATTCCGACTATCAAAAATACACTGTTCTTTTATACCTAACATGACATGTTACAACTTTGAACGAAACAAGGCAGCATTTTTTTCAGAACTGAAATGGATGAAGCTACTAAAGATTTACGAAGTAACGTTCACAATTCACTATTTTCTCTGAATTCAAAAAAATTGAACCTCACTCACTGCGAGAACGATGAGCTCAGAAACAACGCTGTGACTAAATCACGAATAGCAGGCAGCTGCCAAACGCAACAGCATATAACGAGTAACAGCTACAGGAGCAGAATTCACTCGGTAACAGTTAAGACGGAGCTGTGAAAAATCACTAAGAGCATGAGGGGTAGCAATAACACAGTGAGGAACGCTCATTGGACGATCACTGTTACTCACGGTTTTCAGCAGCAGGCACTACTTGTGACTTTTCAAATACCGTGATCAAATCACAGGTAGTGAAATAACGCTCATCTCTAGTACGAATCGAAAAGTGGGTTTTTTCTAAACGGAAGCACAGGCCATCGAAGAACTGCCTTACTCTAAGATAAATGTAAGAAGTAAATGCTTTTAGCACGCATATAGTATGCTGGGTATCGAATACCGTAAATTACATTACACTGAATTTATTTTATGTTCATAATAAATTGGGGACCCACAAAAATCAAGGAATGTAAAATTACGTATAAATATTCTATATTTTCTTTTGATTGTAAATGCTCAACACGAATCTTAAAGTTTCCGAAGATAAAATGATATCAGAATCAACGTTCTGTTTATTCCTCTGCCTATTTGACATTGAAAAGTCGTTTTGTCATACTTGTTTTCACTAATTGTTTTCGAAAATATATTATAATAAATGTAATTTGGATTACACCATGGAACATATATCCGTCTATAACTACTTACACCAAAATTTGGCAAACAGCCAAATCATGTTTAGTCAACATTTCACTAAAAGTGTTAAGTTAACCTGTCACAATAATTCACGTTTGGATGTCAAAGCTTGAGTATTATTCGGAAAAGGAATTCCTGCCAGAATAATTTACGGGGATATAACAGTTTACAAATTCTTGTCGAATAGGATGGAGTGTTTATAAGTCCTTGAATTTTGCTAGAAAAGATTAGTCATGCAAATGGATTTCATATATATATATATATAAATTCCGGAAGAACTGGAGCGACCTTATCCAGTACCGTCCTGATTTTTTTTTTAAATTTCCCTTGTTGCTCCATATAAAATCGCGGATGTCGCATCTTTGTATCATAAAGATATTTTCCAATAGTCTACGTCTAAGTGATTCCCTCACAGAATGGTTTCATCTCCGTAACCAAAAAATAAATCAATCAGCTGCTGGATGAAGGTATTTATGAGTTTCGTCCACAACTTTCAATGAGAGCAAACCTCTTCCAAGTCACTTCAGGCTTGCTTTCAAAATTCGCCCACCAATTTCTCACGCACTTTTCTTCTGTGTCGTCTCCTCTCCCTTGATACCCAGGTGGGTATTTCAGTTGTCCTTAGGTGTTCAGTTATTATAGCAATTCGCACTGCCCATTGATCCCTATGGGATCTCATTTTAAGGGCATCATTTTTGCTAATTCTTATTCAAATTTCTCAGGAACCTTCACTGTGCTTTATATATCATAGTACCTTAATTGCCTTGTATTCCCGGCTGGAAGTGACGTGTTCGTTTTATTATAATGACAGTATTATTGATTTGAGAATATTTGCAATATTGAGAGCAGTTATGCTAAAAATATTTCTCATATTTTCTAAATAACTCTGTTCAAATATTTGTGATTTGTGTCCTGTGTAAAATATGGATGATATCAGCATGTCTTAGCTACGTAAGAGCTGAAAATGTTTCGTCCTATTTTTCGTCCTATTGTTTCTTGTATTCATAAATTCTTCCAGTTGAATTGAGTTGTTGGGGAGCACGGTTGAGATGTGTTACGACACATCATTTGAAACGCTTCCGGGGATGAAACAAACACTTTCAATTTCTTTTTGTGAATGTGTTAAAAATAGTTTCTTCTAGCAAAGTATATTAAAGGTCATATAAAAACAACGGAAACTCCTCTAATAGTGCCGCCTTGTACAGCAGTGATGACCGGTCTGCTAGACAGCGAAGAAACTAACTGATTCACAGTTTTAATCGTACTATATACCATTTATGGGAGCTAGAGGTAATTCCAAATAAGATGGCTGACCAGCTCATCATTACTTAATGCGTAGCTGGACATAAAAGGAAACAATGGATAAGCATCACACCATTTGGTCGTTTCTAAGACTTTAATTGAATTCCAGGAAAACGCGCAACAGCATTCTTGCAGATTGAACAAGTTAATCCTCTCGTAGTATTTTTAAATCATCTTATTTTACAGCGCATATCTCATTATAAGAAAGTAAATCCTTGCTTATACACGACAAAAAACCTACATCATCTTTATTGTGAATGTTTTTTACACTGAAATTTCTGATTTCCCCCAATCAAACTGTCTGATCAGAGAGATGCAGGTCTACCCGGAGAAAAGGTTTAATTTCAAACACCCTACTTCAACGTTCGGATTTGCGACGCAAATAATATGCGTCATCTAACCGAAAACGTTTCCACTTTTTTGATTTATAAATAACAGTAGTAATGCTAGGTTGTGTTATTTATACTCTGTTATCCATCAGGTGCGTTAACATCTTTTTATCTTACATTCTGATGCAATATACCTCTTTCATTTCTCACGGATAAAACTTACGATGTTTCATTAGAATCCATTGTCGTTTTAATGAGCGAACTCCCACGCCATTTAGAAAATCTGTCGTTTATTAATTGAAATATCAATGACACTTTAACAGTGCTGCTGAAAGGAAAGTTTTACTGCTCTTCCAAAACATAACGCTCAACATGCTGCTGAGCTGATGCTACTGTGCGATAGATATTTTGGTTCCGTGTTATTATTACGTGTCGCACGAAGCCGTTTGAATACTTCTAAATGCAGCAGAACTCTATGCCTGGAAATCCGTATGGTGTCAACCATTATCCACAGTCAATGGTACAGATCGCCATTAAATGTTAATTTCTCGTGTTGTATGCTCTTCAGAAGAACGAGCCAACACAATGTTCATAAACGAAAAGCTTTTGACCTGTTCGTCGGGTTTCACTTGGCTCTTCATCTGGATTAATCATGAGGCTTCATACGTTGGGTTTCACTTGTCTCTTCATCTGGAGGGATCATGAGGCTTCATACGTTGGGTTTCACTTGTCTCTTCATCTGGGGGGATCATGAGTCTTCATACTTGGGGTTTCTCTTGGCTTTTCATCTGGAGGAGTCATGAGGCTTCACACGTTGCTTGCAATTGATGTGAGAGGTGAACGTCGGCTTCGAAGAAGCGTCAGGGCCGATCGACACGCTACAGTAGAGCAACGCACTTGCCAAATGAACCAGGGGGCAACCGGATGTGTGTCTAAAATGCCAGTTCAGCGAACCCGGCTGCATATGGGGCTCAAATGAAGACGGATGGTCATTGCACCGATTCTAATGAAGGTGCCTCAGCCAAAAGACTTAGGCTTGCATGGCAGTATCGAAATTGGACCTTTGCTGATTGGCAAAGGATTGCCTTTTCCGATGAGTCACGATTTCTGCTTCATCGAACTGATGGCATTTGGCGTATAAGGCGGAAAACAAACACTCTTCAAACATTGCTGGAAGAACACAAGCTCGTTGTAGCAGCGTTATGTTCTGAGGAATTGTTTGGTGGCATTCTCTGAGTCCACTCGTACCTGTGGCAAGCGTTATGGACCGAATTCCTTATTAATCCATACATACAGACCACGTACACACATGCATGCTGATTGTCTTCCCTGGGGAGGATGGGATCTTCCAGAACGACAATGCGACGTGTCACACAGCTAGAAATGATATCTGAGAGTGGTTGGACAAGCACGATGAATACTTCAAAATACTTCCCTGGCCCTCTAATTTCCCAGACTTCAACCCTATTGAGCATCTGTGGGACCACGTTGATCGTGTTGTTCACTCTATGGATCCTCAACCACGCACCCTCCAGCATCTGTAAGATGTACTGCAGTAAGCATGCTCCACATACATGTGAACACGTTCCAGCACCTTTATGAGTCACTCCCAGCCTGTCTAGCTGCTGTCGACGCTGCACACGGCGGCTACTTTTGATATTAGCTAGTGGTCACAATAATGTGACTGGACCGTGTATTTAGCTGCCGCTTGTAGGAAAATCTGATGTCTCTTTGTGAAGCCGAATTTTAGTGGTGCTATATTCCAAAGGCTGAATTAAAGTCTTTGATTATGCAGTCAAACACTTGAAAGATGATTATTGAGAGACGCAGTGGAGGCAGTTCGTTGATAAGTGATTATGTAAAGGAAAAAAATATTTCTTATCGTTTCTCCCTTTTATTACTACTAATTTCTCTGTACTAATGCTACAGTGCATAACTAATTATATAGGTCTTCAAACACTAGATAAAGAAAGGGTGAACTTTAGACTTTGGCCCCTGTCGTCTGCCTCAACCAGCGCGCGGATGGAATCACTGGAAATCACTCGTGTAGCGATAGGGGCGCTGCCGCTCCTTGCTTGTACCCTGTGTTTGCTTCCGCGCTCAGTGTGTTACGTAATCGTTCTTTGCTCAGTGCATGACCCGTTAGGCCCGTTGGCTTACTTCTGTTCGCCATGTTTTAAGCGATACGTGGCTTGTGTTTTTTCCAGCGTGCGTTGTGGCTCTGTCAGTCGCGATCTGGAACCAGAAGCGTTTCTTCGACGAAATTGGAAAGGATGAAGAAGCATGTATTGCATGGTGTGAGTATAAAGGATTGCTTCCAATCGAACGAATATGTTCCACAGGTTATCCAATGAGTTTGCGAGTTGATATGTGTCATCGGTTAGGACAACTCAGGTGTAGAAAGAATTACGTTACAGGAAAAGTGATTAGTGTTCCCGTTTACTTATTACGTGGTTTGAAGCTGCTTGTATTCCTCTTGATAAGGAGCTTGTATTCCTCTTGCTAACGACAAAGTGCATTCACTTGCTTTCAACTATCATGTTAACTGAAACACTGAGATTGGTAACAATTAAGATTTATTTGCAGCAATTATGCGGCTACATCGTCAACGCCTCTTCCGGGGTTGTGTGCCGGACAAATGGGAGACCTTTAACACTGACCAAGCGGGCAGTGGAAATCGGTGATTGTATTCATGCCCTTGTTACATAGAGGGGAACTCCCAAAATTTACTTAATTACACATTGACATCAATGTTATTGCGGAAGATCTATCATTGTATATAAAATGTTATACAACCGATTTAGGAGTTTTAAAGATATTGATATAAAATAAATTTTGCGAAAAATATGTATTTTTTTCGAGGTTTAATGATCGGCATGAGCAATCGGTGCTGCTTTAATCTGTCTTCAATACGAATTTCGGTGCAGCGTTTCAAGAAAAGCTACACAGGAAGCATAATCAGACTAGTGCATCATTCAAACTTCATCTGTGTTTAAACCAGACCGACTTTGAAGGAACGGATAGAAACCAGTGCTTCAGAAAGGGCCATATTACTATGCAATCGGGAAACCCTTGCCCCAAAGGAAATCAGGTTCCTGGCAACAGAAAATGCACTTAAGAAGAATTGAGAACATTCACAATCTGTTCATATATCTGAGTACAAGATGACAGCTTTCGATTTTTTTCATGACTTGTGGTTCTTATAACTAAATAAAATTACGCCACTTGAAATATTGGTTTCTTTCCTAAAACAAAACAAAAATTGATTAATTTACTAACTAAAATTTGCAGTCTTTTAACAGAAAGCTCTTCCACCCCATTCATAAATTTAGAACTGTATCTAAGTGTTCTACACACTTCAAATAAAATACTAAGCATCAGGAAACAAGCACAAGTGACTTGAAGGTTATTTTTATTTAATAAATTTTCCAAATAAAATACTAAGACTAATTGGTTATGAGGTTTATGTAAATATAATATTTGAACATAAAAAATGAACGCATTTTATCTAAAATTCGTTCTGTCACTTTGGACAGAATTGAGTTCGCATAATATCGCAAAACTCAACATTACATAATTTGTGAAATAAACGACAGCGAATGAGATCTCACAGTAATTATTACTTGTTTTGTTCAAGGATATACACTAAAGTGCCAGAACTAGTACACCAGTCTAATACTTGGTAGGTCCCCCACGGGAGCGCAAGACTGCAGAAATACGATGGGGTATGGACTCAACTAGCATCTGGAAATATGTTGTAGGTAATACACACCAAACTTACTGCAGAGCGTTCCACAATTCAGGTGTATTCCGAGGTCTCGGATTGCTGTGTTTGATAGCGCGTTGCATGTCATCTCAATTGTGTTCAATCATGTTCAGATCGGGGGACTTGGGTGGGAATGGCAACAACCCATACTCATATGAATGCTCCTTTAAACATAATGGGGCGTCCCGACACTTCTGTGGTGGTACATTGTCCTGTTGGAACAGGCCCAACCCGTCAGCATGAATGCAGGACATGAACGGGTGTACCTCGTCAGAAAGGATGCGCACATAGCGTTGGCCTGTCACAGACGTTTGTAGCCGTACAAGCGGTCCCAGTGAAGTCTAGATAAACACACCCCATATAATTACCGACGCCCCACCGGCCGGCACATTTTCCTGTTGACAGGCGGGGTCCATGACTTCATAGGGTTTGCGCCACACACGATTCCTTCCATGTGCCCGATACAGTTGGAAAGGCGACTCGTCAGACCTGGCTACTTGTTGTAGTCATCAAGTGTCCAGTGGTGGTGTTGCCGTGCCCAAGCGAGGCGCATAGCTCTGTGTCGTGCACCCATCAAGAGGACTCGAGTTGGGCGTCGACTCCTAAAGCCCATGTAGTGCAGGGTACGTTGGAACAGTCCGGAAGCTGATGATTGTTGAAGCTCCAGAATTGAATTCCGATGACACCTGCGAGAGTGCTACACGCCTATCGCGTGAAACGATTCTTGACAGCCGACGATGGTCGCTTTCACCCAATGTATTTTTACGGCCATACTGGTATCGTAGGTGGAGGATTTGCCGGAATTCTTGTATTCACGGTACACCCTTGCAATGATCGTCCGTGAAAATCCGAACTTCTTTTCTACCTCCAAAATACCTCTCACGAGCGCCAACTACGAAACCGCTTTGAAAATCACTTTAATCGTTATTACTTGTCATTCTCATGTCGAAAACAGCTCTGACAGCTGGCAAGGATGTCTATCGCTTTATATATGTAGTGACGGACGCAACCGAGTACGCGCATAGGTGACATTGCAATGTATGTATTTTGCATAAGCTCGGCTGTATCAGTTTTTCTGGCACTTTAGTGTATATACGAGGGATTCTTCCTACCAAGAAATTCTACATTTGTACACGGATACAGATTTTTTGAAGACAAATATGTTGAACTCATGCACATGTAGTTCAGATTGAGTGTATGTTTTTCAAAAGAAAGGTATTCATTCGAATATGAAAAAAAAGTTATATGTTTAGGTATGAATTTATCTTAATTTGTATTTTTGCACAACAAATAAGGTACACGTGCAACACGTTTTCCGTTATAAATAAAAATATTCTTCCTTTTCACTTTTTACCGAAGAGGAATCTCCCCTTCTTCTGATTTAAGGCGCTTATATGCACATCAAGAGTAACGGCAAGTTCCGTGCGATTCCTTTTTGATGAAAAACAACAAAAACATTGCCGTCAATTCTGCACCAAGCAGCAGTTGAAAAAGATATACTTGGCTTACCAACGGGATTGGTGGCGGAGAGGAAACGTTTTTTAGCTGAAGTGAAAGCCGTTAAAGAAAGCGAGAGCAGTGAAACGATGACCAGTGTCTGACACATAATTCACCGTTTTCTGTTGATGAAACTCTTAGAAGGTTTGTCTGGAGGGTAATTAGGTCTTGAACCAATATATTGATACATCTTTTTAAAAGGGAAGACTTACTCCGTTGTGAGTAAGACTAACGTCAACAGGTGCAAGGAGTCTTCAAGCTATTCTATTGAAGCATAAAATAGGAAAGCATTCCTGCAGAAAATGTCTCGAAATTAAAACAGAACTTTTGTAATTTAAGGCAAAATCATATGTATTTTAAGAAACATGTACAAAAACAAAAACAAATTGACATCGCTTTGCAGTATTTTAAAAATACATCATATCTAGAGAGACCCTTTTTGCAATTTCGTTTTCACCATGCCAACGAGTACACCATAGATATTTTATATGTCATTTTGAAATCAAAAATTATTTCTTCAAATTTGTGTTGAATTACGTTTGTGAGTAAAGTAATAATCAGATTTAGAGGACATTTCACGCTACGCATCTTCTACAATTTAACACGAATGTTTTAAGGTAGTACGTTATTTAACATATAAAAAATCAAGGAATTTCTAATATCAACACACCCCTTCGTATTAAAAGGTTCTCTCGTGATTACGAATATAAAGAAGAAAAGCGACAGTTGTTCTTCTGCTGCTCATGTGACATGATTTGATGTCTTAGAAAGTGAATTACGCTTCCTACGCTAGGACGATATTATTTCATACGTGTGCAAGTTCTGTTTTTTTCTTTTTTTGTTTATTTTTGATTGGAGGTTTAACAGCCACCTTAAGCAACTCAATGGGCTATAAGCAGTCGCGCTTCCATAATATATGGTCACTGGCTCCTTGGAAGGGAGAAAACCAGTGCTGTAAGGCAAACACAACATCCATACCTTGCTGGGATTTGAACCCGGACGACCCCTTTCCGGACGAATGAACAACTGCCATCGCTTAGACCACTGCGAGACCGGGGCAGCGCTGCAAGCTCTGTCTCTGTTGAAGTGTATATTTACCATAAAAACAATGGCTTATGGATTTCCTTACTATATTTTCAACTTTGGTGTTCCTTTATCCTAAACATTTGCACACTTTTTTGATTGAGGTAATCAAAAGTAACAAAAATACATTAATGTTTTGAATCTCCTCGTACGAGCCGGCTTCTAACCTGAACAAATGAATTTGTATTTGGGTGAAGGGACACTTCATCCGTCAGAAGCAATTACGCAAGGCTTACAAAACGCATATTTTGTAAATCGCTATAGCCCAAGATATCTGATAAAACATCTCGCACCATACTATGTACTATATATGTGATGCTTTTGTGACTGGACGGAAAAAATCAATTGCCCCAGCAGTGAACAATGTCTCCGAAAGTAATGTGTTATCTGCAAGATCAATATTTTGCATCGTCTATCACTTTCTAGCACGTGAATATTCGCACCCCAAAATATTATTTATTTAGCAAATTAACAAATTCTCCGAAAAACGGACGCCACAAAATTATCGTTTGGATTTTTAGTTTCTTCCATCGCTTAGTATACATTTTATCTGTAATATAATAATGAATGTGGTAAGATGGCCTTATGTGTAATTATAAATTTTGAATTTCAAATAGCAATGGAATTTGAAAATCAGGATGAATCTTGTGTCCAGACTACGTTTCCTTTACTATTTTGGCATTCCAATTTATTTCATGGATGATAAATATTTTTTCTGAAAAGCAGAGTGTACGTCAAAAGTACGAAGAAAAGGTGACAACTCAGAATGATAAATTAAAATAGCAGGCTGTACGAAATTCTACTACAATAAGTGCGTTCACTTTCCACTTATAGAGGATATGTGGAGTTCCCAAAAGGACATGCTTTTTTCCTATGAATCAAAATTTAAAGGGATACAATCCCTGAATTGAAACCATGGGGTCTTCTTTTTTAATGTCCCGCAGTGGTATAGGTCATCACGCTGCATGGTTTTTTATTATATGAATAAAATTCATATAAGAGATTTGGGCGTTCGAAGAGGATGTAAAAAAAATACCTGTTACATGTAGATGCTCTTCTACATTCTCCGTACTTCTTCGTAAAAAACTCGAATATTTAGGCTTTCCGTCTCAATTTATTTTATACACTGAATATTCCTTAAGACATCTGATAATGGCAGAAATATTCAGTCATTGACACGTATATTAACCGTCGACTGAACTAAAATAATAGAAATACAAGGCAGTTTCTTTGCAAACATTTGTCTTACCTAAAAAGGTGAGCAAAGCTTCTCTAGCGATGTTTGGTTTTGACATGGCCAAAACAGTTTTACTATATTTACAAGCTATAACACTAGTTCGTTTGGTAAAACGCTTTTACTGTTTATAAGTTTCCTCACATACTAGCCCGAACAAACGTGAAGTGTTAACAATGAACTGTTTTACTTTTGTAATTTACACTGAGTGCATTTAAAGCAGTTTTATGAACCATTTCGCACTTCACTTTTGCAAAAAAATATATTTCACTAAACAAGATAAACATAAAAAGCATTTCACACAAAACTACCTAGTTGCACGTTATAGAAGATCTCCAGTATAAGCATAAATTCAAGAATCTATGGAAAATTATAAGAAGCGGTAATCCAAAATGCAGAAATTGTTAAGTTTTCCAGGAAATACCAAAGGTGCTCCACCTATGCGAAGGGAATACTAAATGTATAAGAACATTCCGTAGATGCAGATAAAATATACAACAAACAGATTGTTTCATGCATGAAAATGTCTTTTAACTTCAAAAGAATTTAAAATTAAGGGGGATCTAGAAACAACCTTTTGAACACAAAAATGATTATTATTAGACACAAGAAGGTCAAAATATTGGCTACCACTTTCATTTGAGGACCTAAATGCATACCCGTTAAAGATTTTCTAGATTGAACGCATTACAATATATCGGCGACTTGTTTCCCGTGTGGTATCGGAGTTGACGTAATTGTTAAAAATATCGGTTGTGTCTAAAATGAAGAAGGTTTTACAATGATGGAGGCAAAATTATGAATTTTGAGAATCAGAGGGGTCCAAATATGGGCTATCAAAATATCCATTAAAAGAGCTACAAAAATAGCAAGAGACAGGGGAAAACTTTTTTTAATTCAAATAAATTCGCCGCTTGGAATACATTTGAATAAAAAGTGAACTTGATAATCTAAACATCTGCTGTTTGGAACATAAAAAAGAACTCATATATTTGACATTTTAAATATGTAACACAAAATCAAATTGCCCTGAAAAAGGATACTGTCCTTCGATTCCTCAATGGTCTATTTACAAAAGTCACAGATGTACTGAAATACTTTTCGGCACCATGCACACTTATTGTTGCGCTTACATGTTGCATTGTACACACATCACCCATAGTTCACCCATTGAGGTCTTCAGTGAACAGTCCACAGCCAAAATATGCAGCTCGCATCACTTGTCGTTTGGATAAAGGTCACCTTAAGGTATTTCGACGTCGCCTTTGTCACTGTCATCCAGAGAACGATCTACAAGGCCAAAATAATCTTCTGATTCCGATGACAGCCGTTTTCGTTTTGAAGACCTTATCCTCTAGTAGGCTCTGTTCCACTAGTTGGCGCTATACCACCTGCAGTTACGGAGCTTTTGAAGCAGCCGATCGTTTTATAATTGAAAAGTAAATCTACATTTCACCCCTCTTCTTGCGTTTGTTGGCTGAGGATGCTTCCAAAGACAGAGACAATGCTTACTTTTGTACGGATTATTCAAAAACAACAGAGGTCCCAGCAGCGCCTTGTGATATCGATTGGTGATTTTTCTTCTTAATGGTAGGAATTGGAGCAATATAAAAAGGAGTGACATGCATTGCGGCTCCAGGCAGAACGTGCTGAGTAGTTATAGGGCAAGCGTGAAATGTTTGCGAGGGCAGAGGGAAGTCAGAAGCTACTGTCAGAGTATGATATGGTGTCTGTGGGGTTGTGTTACATGCCTTCTCGGCCTCTATCGTAGACACTATGAAATCAACTTCAGAAGAAAATATTTTTGTTTAATTGAAATATTTCAGTTGACCTCAATCCGTTCACTGCAATCTCTCCACATTCTGAGACTCGCAGGTACGCCTTTAACCGAACAGCTCCGTTGTACCATAGCCGCTATAACAGGTCTGTTGGAGTGTAGAAGCCACTGTCTTATTTCTTCAATGTAAAAGCGCTTTTACTTTCCTGGCGTTAAATACACGTCGTTAACATGAAATGACGAACGTCCTCAGAAGAGAAACCTTAGCGACTGAATACGATAACCAGATTTATAGAAGACGCCTGAAATCATCTGGAAGATCACTGTGCTCAACGCCAAACCTACTGCCGAATTTTTTCATTGATATTGCTTTTGTATAACATAAGTGATTTGTGATGAAATTTTGACGTCAAAATAGAAATAAAAATGGCTTTGTTTTTTAAAAAATCACATGTAGTCTTTCAGAGTCTTCTTTGTCCTTATATCTCAAGTTAACAGCTTTTTAAAAATGAATGATGTCTTTGTTATTTGAATTCTTCAATTCAGATGGCTTCTCAATTGCACTAATCTTGCGGAACAGCAGTTCGGTGTCATTTGCTGCAACACGCAATTTCAAATCATGCTTCTCTTTCTCAAATTTTATGGTGTTTTCCACACCTTTTCAACTTAAGATTCATATCCTAACAACAGTACACACGCTTTATTTGGAAATTATTTATAATTTCATTTTTTTCAAACAAATTGCTGATTATATTTGTTTGCGACAAAATACTTTCGTTGATAATAACGTAATAATCAACATTGAGATTATTAGTCAAAGTTAAACAAGACAGTGACATTTAAAACAGTATAACTATACTAGTAATCCAAATTTCTTAGAGTAGAATATAAATCCAAGATTTGCATGCGCGTTCCGCACATCAACGAGATCGAAATTTTCAACTAAGGTAGATAGCAAATTGAACAACAAAGTACTTTCAACAATTTCAATTCGGTAACTTGCGACTTGAAGCGATAAACGAACAGATGCGAGATGTTATTATCCATTTAAAGACATGAGGCACCATGCTCGTTTGCTTTACGGAATCATGGAAGGAAGACGAAAAGCATTCACTATTTGAAGAACTCGTTTGCAACTCCAGCGAGACGCTATCATTTGCATATTCGCTGTTGGTAATGATCTCAAAGTTTCGCGAATGGCAGTAGATTTGGGGTGGAGTAGGAAGCTCATTTCTTTACGTCATCCTACATAGAAGCAGCTGACATGAATGGCTTCTCTAAATATCTTGTATCGTTTTTATGGCCCTTATATTTTAGTTGACTCTAACTCTAAATTAACGTTTGGTCATTCCAATGAAGTATCGCGCTTGGAGCCGTGACGGTATTTAGTAAAGGAAAGGCATAAACACCTGCTTCCATTTGGAAAGTTGGGGCTTGTGTCAGCATTTTCACCTTAAGTATGCCATATAAACATATCGGAGACGTGACGCCGACACCCAAAGATTCGTCTTCTTCAAATAAATTTTAGTTGATAAAGAACATCAGGTTTGTAGGAAACTGAGCCCACGTAGTGTATGGCTGCGGAATAGAAAGATTAATGAGACTGGTTCTGTTTTTTTCGATATGAGTTATGCACCAGGTTCGGGGCGTAACTTGCCTCAGTGTGCAAAATTCGATAACGTTTATTAATTCATTGATTGGAAGCATTTGGTTTGTAGGGAACTGAGCCCAGGTTGTGTAGCTGCGGCATAAAAAAAATTAATATGACTGGTTCTGGTGTATTCCATGTAGCTATGCGCCACATTCGTAGCTCATCTTCCCTCAGTGACCAATTTGTTGACGTTTTTTTAATTCACAGTGTCTAGAAGGAACATCGAAGGAAAGGTCGGTGTGCAGCCGGACATCCCACCGACAACAGTGCATCGAGGACTCCATAAAAAGGTTGCGTTTAGATGCGTCGAAAATTCAAATACTTTATTGACAGGACGGCACAAAAAAATTTGCGAAGACAATGTCGGTAAAAATTGTTGCTGACGATACATTTTAGATCCCGAATACTCTGCAAACAAGTTAAGCACCAGGTTCACGCTACACTGGTGCGTAATCTGAAAATTTCACACATCGGAATTTGTGTTGCAATCAACAATGTGACACCACTACTGGTTCTCAATATATGGATTGAGGTAGAGTACCGATTGGACGTTTGCGATGCCACGCTGATGTTGA